>QJOA01000539.1:0-45081 GCA_004155915.1 Monosporascus sp. CRB-9-2 | reverse complement strand
AAACCCAAGAAGGGATAGATGGTGATAGAAGGGAAAAAGCGAAAGGAGCCCTGGAAAGGAGCAAGCAGTGCCTGTAGACAGGACTTCGGGGGGTCAACAGAGACACGACGTTGAAGTGAATTCTGGTGTAGTGTTCTGTATGATGAGGTCGTCTGGATGTGTTATGTGGAGAGTGGTAACTGGTCGACAGGATTGGTAACCGCTCGACGAGCGGTTACTGGTTTGTATGATGTGGTTGGTTGATAGGAATTGTGAAGAGCAGTGTTGACCGACTCCTCGATGAAGCTGGCGCTATGGTGGCCTGCCTTGGTAGCCCAGCTTAGATCCCGGATTTTTTATGTCGTTGTCGTATGTGCAGACACGGGGTATAGTCCCCAATGGGGTGCTCTCTAAGTCCTTGGCGGGCTCCCAGATGCTCTCCAGGTTCTTCGCGGGCTCTCAGGTGACTGCTCAGCGTACTGGTCGCCTGGTAGCGGCCATCCCTGGCAACCACAATGGTGTCCCCTTACTGAACAGGAGCCTGTGATGCGGTATCATTCATAGTCGCCATGGCGTTGTACGCGTGAGCCACTTGACGAAATCCTCAGCGCTAACAGAGCCATAGTCTATTCTCTGTAGGATGCCGCCCCTTTCTTCATCTAAGTCCGAGTCTGGACTATGCTGGTTTGGCCTGTAGTAGTCATTAGGTTAGCTATGCCCATTCAACAACTGGTTTTGTTTAGCCATGTTACCTTCGTCCCAACTGTCAAGTATTATAATGACAAGCTCCTTGGTGGAATTCTTCCATGTGTGCCCTCGAGGTAGACGTAAGTTATGCTGTGTAGACTAGGACTGAGGAGGCTGGCGATAGGAAAGGACGTCGAGAGTCTTACAATATCCTAAAATAAGCATAGAACTTCAGTAGTTGTCGTTACTGGACCGCCACAGTAGACTTACAAGTCGTTTCGTTCTAGTCAAAGTATAGGTGTCCTACTTGGAGGATCTATAGCCTCTCTAGTCTACACTCTCCACAGAGTCAGCATCAATATCGTTGAAGGTACATAGGACCGAGACGAGAATCGGTAGAGATATAGATGTCGGGGATACAAGTCAAGGAGATATATGCGCGCGAGATGGGAACCGGGGAAGATATTGACATCAAGATATGAATCGATGGAATATCAGTGATGTTTACCTCTTCCGTTGGGCACCGCAGGCGTCCGTAGGTACGACAGGTATCGAATGACTGACCATAGAGCCAAGTGTCTTCCGCCAGTTTGTGAGGTGTACCGGGATGAACGGACTCTAGCAGAGGAAAACTTAGAAGACTATTAACTGAAAAACCAGGAACAGTGATCAGTAATAAGTCGCCGTGCTCCGATAGAAAAAGGGCAAGGGTAGAGAGTGGGCTGGTCTTCGACGACCCCTGAATTAGATGTATCACTGGTGGACTGGTTAATGTTACTGTGTGATGCTTCCGACCTCACAAAGAATCCATGATCTCGTTTGGTGTTCGCGGTCAAGCGCGATGATGAGCTTTGAGTGTATAGTATTCGGGAATGTAGTGTTTGATATGGAATGGAAGAGAGACGTGGAAGCGAGAAGTAGAAGAGGCGCGGGGTGATAAATCTCTCCATCTCTCGGATCCCTTTGAAGATGTAGAAGCGATCCGGAAGAGGGAAAGGCGCAAGTGATGGAAGTGGCGGGGTTAATGAATTTTTCCATTTTTTTGGATCTTTCCAGAAAGGTAGAAGCGATCTGAGAGATCGAAAGACACGGGACATGGAAGAGACACGGGTGACGGAAGAGGCGCTGGAGATGGGAAACATGCAGGTGATGGAAAAGACTCGGGACATGGAAGAGGCTCGGGGTGGTAAATTTCTTCCATCTATTGGATCTCTTCAACGAGGTAGAAGCGATCCGGAAGACAGGAAAGGCGTGAGTGATGGAAAAGGAGCGAGTGGTGAAAAAGGGGGGGGTGATGGATCTCTTCCATCTCTCAGATCTGTTCGAAAATGTGGAAATGACCTGGAAGATGGAGGAGGTGCTGGTGATGGAGGAGGTGCTGGCGATTGAGGAGGTACGGGTAACCGATCTCTTCGATCTCTCGGATATCTTCGAAGAAGTAGAAGCGATCTGGGAGATGGAAGAGATGCTGGTGATGGAAGAGATGCTGGTGATGGAAGAGATGCTGGTGATGGAAGAGAGGCTGGTGATGGAAGAGACGCTGGAGATGGAAAAGGCACTGGGCATGGAAAAGGCGCGGGTGATAGAACTCTTCTATCTCTTGGCTCTTCCAAGAGGTAGCAGCGATCTAGGAGATGGGGGAGATGCTGGAAATGGAGATTACCTTACATGTATGGGCAAAAAAAGATGAAAAAGAGAAAGGGAAGAGAGAGGAGAGAGACAGAGGAGATCTAACAGGTGGAACAGAGATGTGGAAGAGAGAGGTGGAGTGAATGAGAGAGAAGGATAGAGAAGAGAGATTCTAAGATGGAGGCCAACTTACATTGCGTGTGGGTGAAGAACGAAATAGAAATCCAGATGGATGCGGAAGGAAAAGAGACGGGTATATATACCGATCTAACTGGAGTCCGAAGCCAGAGTCTAGCAGTCGAAGAAAGGAAACGAGAAGGAACCCACGCGTTTGTCACGTCTATGGAGGAAAGAAGTCATAGAAATCCGAGGCGGATGTGAAAAGAAACGAAGAGAGGTGATATATGGCTTATATGCTGTGACCTAGCCATGCGCGGCCGAAAATTCAAACCGCGTGGCTCGTACATGCCTCCATCGCCGAGGCCGTCGCACTCAGGGTCGACGATGTTGGTTCAGAGATCGGCGTTGTTTGCTGGAGTGACCCACCGTACGGTCGTTAGCCTTATGGGAGACCCCACCGAGGCGGCGGCCTTTCTCCTGCGCAGTGGACGACACTGTCCGTTACTTGGTAGCAGGGGCTTACGGTTATTATCAGTTCCTGGCAGCGTTCTATCCGTGTCCGGTATCAGGGGCTTATAACCGTTGCTAGTCTCACCCACGTTCGTTCCGTCTAGGCGCTAACAGCGCCGTGCTTAGTATTCGGGGCTTATAAGTTTTCCGGTGATGTTCTTCTCTCTATAATTCGGCACCCCTTTAGCCTAGTACCTTATCAAGAGAGCCCCGCCGGTCCCTTGGTGACTCCTCTCGGCGGCTCCCCACCGCCGGCCACCCCTCGGTGGGGTTCCTTCCGTCCAGACGTCGACACTGTCCGTGCTCAGCGCCTATCAGGGGCTTATCGCTGTTTACGAGTTCAGAGCAAACTTGCCAGGCAGGTGTGGTTGTCATCCGTGTCTTGAATTTGTTGGGGTGGGCAATGTCGCTGCCAGCGTTGGGAGTGCGGTAATGCGGAGACGCGGCTATGCTGTAGCTAAGGGGGGAACAAGGACTCATAACACTCTTAGAGTACCAAGAGAAAGCAGATAGACTCATGGCATATACTAGAGAATCGCAGTGTCTTAAGGAACTCAAGACATTCAGTCTTGGTACTTACGTTCTACATACCTTGTGTCTATCTGGCATCACAATACTACCCAAGCTGGTTATTAACTGCTTGATTTCTTTATGGTTATAAGGGTTGGATGCGTTGAGGAGTCACTGTAGTCGGGGATGCCACTAATCAGTCCGTAGAGTATCATTTCAAATATTCATCCCTTAAAAGCAGTGCAAGTTATCAGTGCCTATGTCAGAAAAGAGGGTTATGACAGACTCGGTACCATAGGATCCCGACTCCTAGAAACTACCGTCTGGTACGTGCTTGAGGCTATAAGCCACCGCAGTTAAAAAAGTTCTCAGTGAAAGCGAATGGATGATAGCATACTGCGAAGATTATAGCCGCAAAGGGACATGGGAACGGAGTTATAAGTGCCGACAGCAGACCAGCAACGACGGGACTGGACGCTTTAAGGAGCGGCGGCGGTAGGCAGGTGGGGGCGACGACAGACTGGGGCAGCGACGGTAGGCAGGAGCACCAGTGGAAGAGGATGGTGGTAGTGTAGTAATATGATACGAAGGGAACGATAACAAATAATCAGAGTAGAGGTTTAGTAGAACATTAGACCAGCACTAGAAAGGGAGTGGGTTGGGACAATAAAGAGGATAGTTGTTCGTGAGCTAGCTAATGGAGGAAGAAAGGGGCTTAAGCATACCATTCTGCCGTAAGTTAAGACAATGATTCCACAGGACGATTCGGCATGCAAACAATGCGGAAGGCCATTCGGTATTAGGTTAGTAGCCCACGAGCCAAGTGGTTAACCTCTTATCGAGGGATAAATCAACGACTATAGAGAAGCAGAAATGGCACCATGTATTAATCTGACAAAGCAAGCCTAGTTCCTTGAATGACATTTGGAATCTGGGTGTATGGAGCAGGCAGGTTGGCAAAAGGGTTCCGATATTGCTATGATGACTGGGTCGATAGGAAGGGTAGATTGATAATGTAGAGACTTATAGCAAAGCTGTGATAGCTAGGCTTGGTGGCTGCGCTATCTCCTATACTCAATGTTCATCCAACTAAAGGTTCCAGAGATTATGCGATGTGTGGTTTCGGAAGAATGAGAATAAATTACTGGTAGGTTACGTACCTTAACACTATTGCTTGGTTGCAATAGCGACTTTCTTTGGCGACAACAGGTCATTCGTAGGGGACGTTAAGGGGTAGCCCCTTAATGACGAGCAGTCACGTGTTGTGCTTGAGCTATTTTATTGTGGATTGCTGGCCGGTGCTCAGTACCAACCGCTCCTCCCACATGAACTCCGAACAGTGCAAGACTGCCTTTTTGGTACTCTTTTCTCCTGTTTAGATTGGTTGACAAGCTGAATGGCAAGGTTGAAATATGGAATATTGAACATCGTAATTGGGTGCATTATAGTCTCTCCTAGTCCGATGAACACCCATCTGAATGGTTGAAAGGTCAGGACCACAGTCTTCCATGGAGGGCTCCATTGACTGTAACAAAGAGGGTTTGATGGAGTTTACGCACTTTCTCCTCCCCCTTTGAACTGGCCTGGTGCAGAAGGTACGGTGTCGTATTGAATGTTACGACATTCATTGGATAGGGGGTAGCTACCTGGAGCTCTGTACGGCGGACCGGGGGACCGATGGATGGAGGGATTACAAGCTTTATCGATAAGGAGCTTGAATCGAATCCGGAGATTATGTAATACGTTCCACACTCTGAACCTCCGTCATTCACAGCTTCATCCGCAGAAGCTACGAACTCTTTTAGATTCAATTGCGCAAAGAAATCTGCGCCTGATATCCAGGGGCCATCCAATATTATTAGCGGTTAGTATCGCCGGTTAGCAACCCGAACATGGCTTCGTCAAGGCTCGGAACATGGCTTAAGATGGCCGTAGTGTAAGCCAATACCCCTTCCCCCGCTGTCCCGCGCTCCTGTAGCATCGCATAGCACCGCGTCGATTCCGACAAAATGGAAGAAGGAATGAACAAACGGACGAACAAACGAGCCAAGTGACGGACTGATTGACCATCTACTTTTTACTTCACAGCGGTACTGTGGTCTGCGTGGGTGGCCCGGCCCTAACCTTCTGGCTGCAGCCGACGGACGAGGAGCTGTTCAAGCGGTACAACCCGGAGCTGCAGAAGAAGAGCCTCGAGCGACGCTATGAGAAGCAGAAGGACTTCGACGACTTCGTCACCCAGCTCAAGGAGTACGCGAAATCCGACAAGCCCAGTATGACAGCACTCTGACCCGTTTCCTCCACTTCTGACGCGATTTCATCTCTGACGGCGGAGGGGCTAACGGAAATCTCTCAATCTAGTATGGATCGTACAGGAGGAGGCCGCGCGCAAGGCTAAGGAAGAAAAGCTGCGTGAGGACTTCCTCGGTGCCGAGGAGAAGAAGAGAAGACAGGAAGCTCTGCGGAAAGAGATGGGTTTATAAGTGCTACTGGGCTGACGAGGACGAACTAGCTTCTGTATATGTATGAGTAATGTATATCTATCCGGCGCGCAACGCCCACGTGGTGGTTCACCGGTAGCATGAGAAGGCGTTTGGGGGAAAACCTTTTGGTTATTACATGTCTCGATCGAACTAGGCTACTCTTGACTTCTCTGAACAGGTTGCTAATTGTTCGTGCATGAATTTTTTTTTACTATCCAGTATTGTTTTCTTGAAGTTTGGCTATGTGCGCAGCAAGCAGGGCCGTGATCTGCTTCCAACGTTGGACAAGAACAGCCCGCTGCTCCGGCTCACCAACTTCGGAGTTCTCAACCTCACGGGCCATTTCCTCGGCTTTCCCCTTATACTCGCTCAACACCTCGAGGAGCAGCGCATCAACATCCTTCTGGCTCGCCGTCCCGTCATCAATCCCATCAACGAACCGCCTCCACTCCCCGACTTTGCAGCACAGCAGCCTGACGGCAACTTGCGTCCTATGGCACACCGTGTCCCGATCCAGGACGTACCTGCCGAGGAACCCGACCTCGTCCAACCTCTCCCTCTGCTGCGTGCTCAACCGAGCGAGCACGACGTCGTCGAGCCCGACCTCGTCCCAGCGGTTCTCGTCCATGGTGAACCCGTACTCGACGAGTAGGAAGTCGCCGCTGTGGGTGCCGTAGCAGATCCGGACCTCTTCGCCGGGCGCGTACGCCCGCTGGGCCGTGACGGTGAAGCCCGCACCGTCGAACGCCACGCCGCACCCCTCGTCGCCATGGTTGAAAAGGTCCGCCACCGGCTGCTGGCACAGGCAGTTGTCCGTGTCGGTGGGCTTGACCTTGCGCCGCAACCGTGCGTTCGCATAGTAGAAGGTGCGCGTGTTGACGAGCAACCACGCGTGCCGGTAGGCCTCCACCCCCAGGTCCGGGTACGCAGTCGATACAGCCTCCCAGTCACGCCGCAGCTTCGCCTGCTGCTTCGCAAGGATCGTGCGAGCGGGCCCCGGGAGCCGTGCCTGCAGCTCCGCCGGCCAGTGCAGCGGGGTCGCGACAAAATCCGCCGGCGTCGGGCACACCGCCATCCATGGAGCGTACTTGGACGACTTGTCCAGCGCCAGGTCCGCGGCCAGCAGGCCCTGCACGGAGATGTTGCGCGGGAGCTTCCGGACGATGGGCCGCGGCACCGTGTCCGTTGTCCGCAGACAGGCGGTGGGTATCTCGAGGAGGACCTCCCCGGGCTGTTATGGTGTGTTAGCCGAGTAGGGTTAGTAGTGGGGGTGGAATTCCACCGACCATGATCTGATGGGTCGCGACGATGCCGACACCGCGACCGGGCATACGGGCCGGTTTGATGCAGTTGATTTCCACGCCCTTTGCCGTCGCCCAGCTCAGGAGCTCTTCGAGAGGGTTCATGGGGATTACTTAATGAGAGCGTCCAGTTACCAGGTAAGGTACTTAACAGAAGGGGTCTGAGCGAATTAGAAAGAACAGAGGTTTTAGTTACATGGATCGACTCTGGATGGTTTCAGAAGCTCCATAATGGAAGATTAAAGCGTTCATGGTGTCAATTGCCTTCATGACATAGTTGTTGAAACGCTGGGCGAGTGCAACACAGATGTGAGGAAGTAGGGAGGGGATGTTAGGGGCAGGTAAATATTCCCAACGGTTATCTTATCGCCGAAAGGATACTGTACTTATGTACATATTTAAAGTTGTTTACACTTTTACAGTCCAGCGGGGAGTCCCCATTTTTACACCTTCAAGAGCGTCTCCTATTTACATTTGGTTTATTTACCTCGCCATACTATGGTATCAGGCAAAATATTTAAAACACTGTCAGGTACCGGTGGGTCGAGTTAATAGCCATGCTACCTACATTAGATATGGCTTTTACATAGATCAATCGCGGGTACATGCGAAAGCTTGCAGCCCTTTTGCAACCCCTAGTCCAAGGTAGGCTATTACTAAGTGGGTCACCTAGCTGGAATACCCAACAGTGTTTTTAAAATTACCCCTAACACCATAGTAGTATACGTATACTTAACTCACACGATGCTGTTCATTTAAATATTCCACGTTATAGGCTCCCTTGTAAGTAGCCCTGGCGTAAAGTACTTACCTACTATAGGTATGGCACTAGGTAGTAAAAATGGTGAACTTGAACTATCAGCTTGGCATATCTGCATATTCCAGTCCCAAAGAAAGTTTACAACAGTCAAAAGCATAATGGGACTTGTTGGTTTATACTGAGAATTGCAGTCATAACCCCGAGAACAGTGGACTTCTCTAAGTCCCTTTTACCTGTCTTCTTTAAATCCGTGCTTAAAGCCGAAGGCTACACGGATAAGCCATCAGAAACACCCCGCCGTGATAACATCCTTAAGGGTGGATGGACGTCATACACTGTAGAACGGAATCACTATATGCCGGCCTACCTTATATGTAATCCTTCTGCCCATCCTATGAAACATCTTCTTTTTCCGGCTCTTGATTGGAACTGTATTTCTTAGAACAGACTGGCGTGTCGATTCCCTTACAACCGATCCTGCAGGGCATAGTCCGCGACCACTATGACACCCGAGGAGATCCGGGAGCTGTATATCAGCGGCGAGCTCCAATTGGACGACGACATAAATGATCCCGACTACGAGCTTGACGAAGACGATATGCACCTTGACATATTTGACGAAGAGGACGATTTCCATGGTAATGACCATCGGCTGAACAGGTGTAACTGATAAGCCTACTAACGCCAGGATTGCGCAGATGCCGAGTTCACGGGTGAGGAAGAGGACGACGATGATGACGAATATCACGGTATAGCATGGAATTCCAACGGCCGTCATTTTGATACGCGACTGACACGCCAGAAACAGATGCCGAAGAGGGGGACGAGGATGATGACGATGATGACGGAAACCAAGCAGGAGCTTCACACGAGGGCGAACGAGCCGAGGTACAGCAACGCCTGATAAGCTTGATAACTAGTTAGTTCGCGGTAACATGGTTACGGCTTCTCTAAAATGCTGACATTCAAACATGTATAGCCCGTCGTCCGGGACTGTTGTCGCAACGCCAAGTCTTAGAGTACCTCCGCAGATCGAACCTCGGACACTTGATATTCGACGAGGATGATGAGGATCTCGCATGGGGTCCGAGGCGGCGGCGGCGGCCAGTGGACCCGAATCGGTTTCCAAAAGTACCAAGCGAGAAAGGCACCGAACTCATGCACTCGGGGACCTTCGGCGCAAGTGAAATTCGCACGACGATCCGGTCAAAGAAACGCCTTGCGCGGAGGATATTAGACCGTGAGCTGGGCCTCGGAAATAGCATAGACCATCGTGTTAATCAAGGCATGATGGCCCAAGTACGGTGTTGCCATGACCCTGCTACCGCCCCATTGCCCTGGCTGACACGTTACAGTCCGTGATCCCTACGACCGACGCTGAGATGATCATCCACTACGACGAGCCCGTATATTCTGGGCAATTCTCCGACGACGGGAACTTCTTCTATGCTTGCGTCAAGGACTTTAAAGTACGGATGTACGACACGTCCAGCCCATACAACTGGCGGCATTACAAGACTGTAGCATATCCAGGCGGGACCTGGACATTGACCGACTCGACCTTGAGTCCCGACAACAGGTGGCTAGCCTACACCTCAATTACAAGCCAAGTCTGCCTGGCGCCGACAGACCCGAACGATACGGGAGACCCTTATACGTTGAATCTGGGAGCGGGGCGCGTAACCGACGGAGGGTGGTCCAACCGGCTGGGCATTTTCTCGATTCGGTTCTCAGGCGATGGTCGGGAGCTCGTGGCGGGAACGACCCAGAACTCGATAGTAGTCTACGATATCGAATCCCGGAGGGTATTACATTCCGTTACTGGACATGAAGATGATGTCAACGCTGTCTGCTTCGCAGACAAGTCGTCCCCACACATCCTGTACTCCGGCAGCGACGACACGACGATCAAGGTCTGGGACCGGCGGAGCATGGGGGATGGACGGGAGGCGGGCGCGTTCGTGGGCCACATCGAGGGCCTGACGTACCTCGACAGCAAGGGGGACGGTCGGTACATCCTCAGCAACGGGAAGGACCAGAGCATGAAACTTTGGGACCTGCACATGATGTACACGACGGCAAGGTTCGAGGAGCTGAACCCGCGCCAGCACACGTCGCTGGGCGAGTTTGACTATCGCTGGAACCAGTACGACGACCGCGACTGGTTCCAGCACCCGGACGACAACTCGGTCGTCACCTTCCGGGGCCACTCGGTCCTCGGCACGTTGATCCGCTGCCACTTCTCGCCCCCCGGCTGCACCGACTCGCGCTACGTGTACACGGGCAGCGCTGACGGCAAGGTCTGGGTCTACAACATGGACGCCACGGTGGCGCGCGTCATCGACGTGCAGAAGACGTCGCAGAGCATCCGCGCGCTGCCCGACAGGTACCGCCAGTTCTACCGCCGGCGCGTGTTCCGCGGCTGGTCCACGTGTGTCCGGGACGCGAGCTGGCACCCCAACGCGCCCTTTATCGCTGGTAAGTGCCTAACTAGCTGACGCCCAATGGTGGTCATCAGATATGTGTGTACCCTGGAGCGAGTGGTGGCTAATTATCATCATCATCGTTATACAGCCTCTTCGCTCAACGGCTGGGACCACGCGCTCGGCACCGTCACGGTGCACTCGTATAACGAGTCCTCGGCCGACGAGGGCGAGCCACGCATGGGCACCGGCTACGACGAGAAGCTTCAGGCTGTCAGCCCACACTACTCGGGCAACGGCGACAGCTCGGACGAGGACCAGGACGATGACGAGGAAGATGAGGCAGCCTGGGGAAATTGGGCTATCTAGGCGACGCTCGACTTGTGGGGTGTCCTGCGGTTGGGAAGGCCGCCTCGGGCAGGGGCCGTGGCGGTGGGTGGTGTCGATGATAACGATACATAGCCTACATCTAGTCGCTATGTAGGGCCCTTATGACATGTGACGAAAGCATAGGACTTCCTTGGCTGGGGGTTGGTAAGTTAGATATTGTTCGGTTAGAGCACCGAGCGGTTGGCGCCGGGAATGGTTTTCAACAAGAAGGATTGGCTCTGGATAAGCAGGCGTTCATCCAGTCGTTCATTAGGCTAGTGTCAGAATTGTTTTGTACATATGGTATGATATGCAGATCCCAGGGCGGATATTAGTCTCCTATCCGCTCTCAAGGCATCGCATCCCGTTTCTTTTTGACCCCAGATGAGTCCCTCTCGCCTTCCACATCCACGGCCAGGCTATATAAGCCTTCTTGCTGTGCGTATGCTCTGTTCGGTGCTATGAGACTCATCCACGTGGTCGGCATTGACACCCTTCCTTCCTCGTTGGTCACGCCGCCTTACTTCCCGCCATCCCTTTTCCCGCCGCCATCCATTGTCGATCGAACTCGTAGAACTCCCCTTCCTCGAGGTACTGTACAGGCAGACTGGTTTATTACGCGCCTCCGACCAAGATGTTGTTGACGGGGATGTGGACTGTGGTGGTGAACAAGCACATGTGTGTTAGTGAAAATAGATTCTCTCTTGTTGATCGAGCATGCTGTATGACTGGGACCGGCCATTGTCGTGCTCGGCTCGGCTCGGTGAGGGAATGAGAGAATGACAGGACAGGACAGACACGTACTCAGCTTCACGAGGTATCCCGTCGCGCCCATGATCAGGAAGCCCACGCCGACGGCCTGGCACACCTTTGTGAATTCCTTCTTATCGGCTGTTGGTGATCGTTAGTCAACATAGCTGCCCATGTATCTGAATCAAGGGAACTAGGACTCGGGCTGGGAAGGATAAGGGGGAAGGGGAACTGACGCTTCGTGCACCGGTTGATGAACTGGCTGCCGTCCCGGATGAAGTCCTTGGGCAGGTCGAGGATCTGGTCGGCCATGGTTGGTTTCTGTGTTTATTCGGAATTCGAGAGTAAATGGATATGAGCGATGTGTAGCACCGTAGAATGTAACGTAGACGTTGGAAGATTATGTGAATGTCGATACGTAGTATGTAGGCGAATATATTGGACAGACAAATAGATACGGCCAGATTGCCTCTCAAAAAAAACGCCCCAGACACCCAGGTTGACTGGGCCGGCTTGGCACGGCTGGAGCGTAAGCCACACTCTGGGAGCTGCGACAGACAGCCTAGAACAGCACTGGCAAATAGTGGGTTTAGGGGACCAAGCTCTAGGCTCAAGGCACCTGGGAGTACCAAGGCGCAAACCCCCCAGATTAATGAGATTAGCACATTAGGTCGATACATACAAAGTGGTTGCACCTGAGTTAGTGGCACCCTAACCAAGCTCAGCGGCTGTCTAGCTATTCTAGGCTAGAGTTTCATGGGACATGATGCAGCCCAACGGGATGTGTCGTCTCGTGCTCCGTGCGCGTTCGCTTTCACTTTCACTTTGCATCGCGGAAGAAGCGCTCTCACGTTTATTCATTCATCCATTCCTCAGCTCCATCCCAACCAACGTTAGAGCTACCTCTCCGTTCCCTTTCGTTTCAATCTCGATTCTGGTATCGAACAAACTCTCTTGAACACTTCATCCATCGGTTGGTCGTTGGACTATCTCATACTTCGGGCACGATACATCTCCCATTCCATCTTAGACGTGTTTTTGCTATCTTCCTCGGCCTGAATTTGTCTAAGTAATAGGCCTTTCTCATCATCCCTGCCCGCATTCTCCGATTGCAGCATCGTAGTCGAAGAAACCCCGAGACCCTCGGCTGAGTAAGACTGTGCGAGATCTACTTGGTTTCGAGGAAAACCAGTTCCCGATTTTACTAACCTCGGAGCATCTAATGCTCCATCCCAATTCGTACCTGATGTTCTGAGTCGTTCGTTCTCGGGATCTTCTAGCTGCCTGTACCTATCCAGCCCTACTACTTCGTCTGTCAAGGAATATCACAGCGTGGAGCAAAAGAAATACACGAGATCGCAAGCATAGAGCTTCGTCTTGGAATCTTCTATTCGAGAGGAGGAATTCATAAAAGATCAGTCCAGTCCCAGCCCACGGGAACCATCTTGTCACTAGAGGCTTGGAGTGTACGTATACGCTGCTTCCTGTATCTTTTCTCTTCTGCGTCGTCTCTTTCTCCCCCTCGTGCACATGTCGAGGCATCGTGCCATGTAACTTGCGTTGGCTGATATGGAGCGGAAAAGGCTACAGGCAACTCACTGTATTTACTCTAAATACACCCTCATTTGACAATCCAGCCACTCCGTACCGAATTCACATTTTTTGACATCACCTCCTCTTCATAATGGCCGAGGAAGACTTTGATATTGACATCTACGGCGATGCCGGCGCCGAGGGCGACTCGAGACAAGAAGATGCGAATGCCCAGGCATATGAGAGCAACTCGGCGATTACCGTAGCAAACGGCTCTAATAACTCCACAAACCACTCAAATAACCAGACGAACTATGAGGCAGAGGCCAAGGACAACCAGCAAGAAACAAGTGCTCACGAAAGCAGCAACACTCCAACACAGTCACATCAGCAGGGTGTGAAGCGAAAGGAGGGACCTGACGACCGCCCAATCGACCACAACGCCACGAACTGTCTCCTGATTTCTGACCTTAGCTGGTGGGTGACGGATGATGACATTCGAAGCTGGGCTAGACAGGCCTCGTGCGAGGATGAGCTTAAGGACATCACCTTCAGCGAGCACAAGGTCAACGGAAAGAGCAAGGGGTAGGCGACCTGTTCATCTCAAAGAACCGACGCAAACAAGATTGCTGACATATCGCACTTGATTACAGTCAAGCCTATGTAGAGTTAACGTCCCAGCAAGCAGCCACGGCTATTAAGCATGCCGCTGAGTCTTCCGATTCGTCTCAGCCGGGCGGCAAGAAACCCACCATCATCTATTCTAGCCCGAACAACAACCCGTTCCGAACTCTTCCCAAGGATGGCCCGACCCGAGCCAACAAGGACCAAGGTGCTCGAGGAGGCGCCATGTCTGGCGGTTACAACGACCGCGGTGGTTCTGGAGGCAACTTCGGTGGTTACAACAGAGGGCGTGGCGGCTTCAACGGTCCTAGAGGCGGCTTCAACCGTAACTTTTCCGGCGGCAACATGAACGGAGGTTACAGCAACCCCATGGGAGGTGGTGGCTTCCCGATGGGCGGCGGTAACTTTGGTGGTTACAACAATCCCCGTGGCGGCGGCATGATGGGCAGAGGTATGCACGGGAGTGCTAACAACATGCGCGGCGGACGCGGAGGCATGAATCCTGGAATGAACAACCCTATGATGGGTGGCATGATGCCAGGTATGGGAGCCATGGGCATGCCGATGGGAGGAGGTATGCCTATGGCTGGATTCCCAGCTGCCGTTCCCAACTACTTCAACTTCGGCGGCAACCAACAGCCAGACTGGAACCAGAACCCGCACGGCGCTAAGAGGCCCCGGGGAGAATAGAATCTCTCTAAGTCTCCATCGTCGCGCATTTGACGACCAGACTGAAAGATACAGTCTTGCAAGGCTGCAGTGGGCTCAGGTTGCGCCAGATACAACCGCATTGTTATTACCGCAGCTACTTCTATTCCTACGATTTACACGTCGAGATGTTCGACATATTCGATTGGGGGGGGCGTACGGTTCAATTTAGACTCGTCGCGGCCGTCACCAAATCATCGCACTACTCTCCTACAAGAGCCTCTTCCCGAGATATCTTAGGCGGCAAGGATCCTCCACCGCATAACCGAGAGGGCTTCCCTAAAATTTCTTACACGACAATACCGTCCTATCACTTGATCGGCGTGTACCGATGATCTCGAGGAGTTGGTGGGGTTCAAGAGGGGCACAAATTCCATTCGAAGCTCCTCAGCGACGGAAGATAGAAGAACATTATTCTTTTCCGCAAATGGATTTAAAAAGGGACAGACAGGGTTCCCATACCAAGGGGCGTTTCTTCGTGTTTGCTTTGGCCGGATGGGGGTGTCCTTTTTTCTCGTCCGATCGGTACTGTCTGTATTTTTAGTCGTGGTTTGCCCACTACCTAGAATTTCCATCGGGTCAGTGGTGTGCGACTGATCTACGTAGTAGTTATTACGCAGGTTGATTTCTTCTACGTCTCTGGGAGATTTGCAGATGCATTCGTGAGGGCGTGTAGGATGTGTGTGATGCGGAGCATTCCAAGCTAGTTGTGGAAGCAGTGGCATGTTTGAATCATAAGTAGGTATGCTAACAGGGAGCTGATCGGACTGTCATATAGACATTACACTGTTGAGATTATAAGAAATGCCACTTCTCTCTCTTGATCTTGTACCTTCTTATTACGAATGTGCCCCTCGAGAATACAAGTGGATGATATCTTGTAGAATAACGTTGGCTCCCTTCCGAACCAGGCCCTTGCTCAAACCATACCCAGATTCCCACCCCTGCCGAGAGGGAATATTTCACCATTTGACTGGAGTTGGTTGTACATGAAGAAAGCCAGCGGGTGGTAGTCCATGCTCATACGCTAATTTTGAACGCTCTCCGGCGAGACTTTGGGTCCTTTCCTGAGCTCTCACGCTTCTTACCGTTCGAATGGCATAACAGTAAGGCATGAAACACAATATTACCTACGACAGCAATTTGGCCTCTTCATAATGCTACGAGACTCAATTTAAGGAGAGGGACGGGGTGGATGGCTCACAGGAGCTCCCGGAAAACCTATTCCTACGGCACGAGCAGCACACTCGCATTCTCTTGCCTTCATCTTCTCCACTTCGCTATGAACACCTCGAGGACGCAATCACCAAAACTTCCATTTCACCCCGCGGAAATCGACTGTTTCGCCACAGAAAGGCATTCACTCACGCCTTCTTCTTAGTCTCAGCGACCTCGCCCTCGACCTCGGCCGCCGCAGCCGGGTGATCCGGGCCAAACAGGCCGAGGAACCACGCCGTGCGCGTCAGAAACAGGAATGTCTATTCGACGTTAAATACGAGGCTAGCCAGTCGGCCATCGATTCTAGTCATAACTCACCGTGAACCCGACGTTCCCCCACGTCATAGCGTTCCAGGCCGCGACGTCGACGCTCCGCGCCCACCCCAACGCCCGGCACGTCAGCCAAACGTGCGAGATGTCCGCGACCCAGGCCGCCAAGAGGTAGTTCCGGACTACCCGCAACTCGGACGTGGTCCAGAGGACCGCTACCCCGAGCAGGCACAGCAGGAAGTAGGTGTTTCCCAGCTGCTGCGCTACGACGCGCGCGTCGATGTCATAGGCTTGGATTGGGGAGCTAGTGCTGATGCTGGTTGAGGTTTGTGATGTGATGAACCAGTCTGTGTCTATGAAGGCGCCCAGAGCTCCGCTTATCCTGTGGTGTGTTAGAACTGTGTGTGCGGTAAATGAAGTCTATATGCTGCGATACAGTGCTTACGTACAGGGAGATGGGCTCTAGGATGGTGAAGACGATGCGTGGGGCCGTGGGGAGTTGCGAAGCCATTTGATGGATTTGGCTTTTAGGTTTCTGGGAATAGTATTGAGGATATCCTAACTCATCGAATCATGCCTTGATATCCGTTGAGTTTAAAAGGGTCTATGTGCGATGAACTACAGTATGCGGATGAGTTGAGGGAGGGGGAGCATATGTCAGGGGTTCCAGCTACGGTCCAATCAAGGTTGAGGCTCAAGGACGATCTTTGGCCCGGTCGAACGCCATGTTCCGTGTATTAGTTTATATAAATAGGTATCTTTGCGGGCATAGTTCTTCTGTTCTTTCTTCCCTACATGGTTCCAATTGCAGATGTTCTGACCCGATTTTCAAGTCTGTCCACATCCCTTGCATTAGTAAGAGGTTCCAGAAACAAGGGTCGGCGGTAGAGGGTTCAGGTCCATTACGCCGGGGTTCGCCTGTAGCGCCTCCGGGATGGTTTCCAAATCCGATGGGGCCCCGATCTGCTTTGGTTGAAGGTGGGGGTGTTCGTTTGAACCTTGTCAAAGGTCAAGGTTTATGTCCCATGTGAAGCGATTCAGAACCAGGGGAAACCATCGTGGAGACACGGCATTTGCTGTCTGCATGCTTGTTGTCTCTGCACACGTTGTATCAGTCTCGTTGGAAGCCATTCATTCATTCATTCCGACGTTTAGGTTGCTTGCCCTTCCGGTCGCCGAATGCGGACTGTGTCTAACAACTTACATAACTACACATGTCAATGCCCCATGCTTCTGATTCGCTTGTTCTCCGTTGAGTTGATTGAAGTTTTGCTCTGAGACAACTTGAACCTCGCTAACTAAAAGAAGCGACATCAAAGTTCTGGTGCTGACTTAATGCTCTTCCGACAACCTCAAATTCTGCCCTCGCTTCCCCTCTGGATTTAGTCTCCTCTCCTCTCCGCCTCTCTCTCTCCACCTGCTTTGGCCGTTTAAAGAGCTTATCACGCCCGGTCTTGTCTTCCCAAATGCCCCTCTCCTCTCTGATCCGGCCCGCTTACGATGGCTACCATCGAGCCTCGACTTATTCACCTGTTGAACGAGTCGACGGCAACCCCACGGCCTCACCATGCTGAATTACCCTCAATCAAGGGCCTTAGTCTTCCTCCGGGTCGACCTCATCCCATCGAACCCGATGCCGGCCGGAGATCAGACGGGACGGATGCAAACGGCGGTCAATTGGCCACACAGCAGCCGAGACCATCGCCGTACCCGGTAGGAGGAGATGAGGGATCTGCAACCGCCACCGCCGGACAGCGGAGAGAGAACGCTAGTAGTTACACCGCAGATCGCACGCTGCTAAGCCATATCTCCTCACAGGATCTGCGCATGATACTGGACGATACGCCCGATTGCACCGAGGACCCGACCACCAAGAAACGACCGTCCAAGGAGGACTTCGTGCAACTGCCACAACCGTTGAAGAAGCAGAAATCAGGTACGCAGCAACACGTCTTCCCTCCCATCATCGTCGGCCTGCTCGAGCCGCCATTGAACGTCGCCTTGTTCCCGCCAATCTCGTCCGGATCCTTCGACGACCGCCCGCATTCCGAACCTCCGCAGGCCCTGAACATCACCAAAGCGCCCGAGATCCAGACTGGTCCCGAGGATAAGCACGTCCCCAGTCCCTCGCCAGATGCCGCCGACAAGACACCCACCGGGAAAGCGAAGCGGCGGGCGGCTAAACCGCGGCGGAAGTGGTCGGAGGAGGAGACGAACCACCTGCTCATGGGGGTGAGCAAGCACGGCGTCGGGCGGTGGACCGATATTTTGGCGGACAAGGAGTACAGCTTCAACGACAGGTCCGCGGGGGATCTGAAAGACAGGTTCCGCACCTGCTGCCCCGAGGAGCTGCGTGCCAACCTGATGGCGAAGAAGGAAGGCATCAGAGATAAGCAGCAGTCGGCGGCGCCCAGCGAAGCCAGGCCCAGGAAGGGCCTCATGTCGGAGAACATCCTGAACGAGACGGAAGAGGACGTCGCTGTCGGCACCACCACCACCACCACCACTACGACGGAGAAGGCGTCGCCATCTCAGTCCACGCAGCAGCAGCAGCAGAACAACAACAACGACTCTGACTCGGCGGCGACGGCGGCCGGGTCCAGACAGCAGCAGCAGCAGCAGCAGCGCAAGAGCCGAGCACACCGTAAGAAGATGGAGGACCTGGCGGAGCTCGGCATCAGGGGGCCCTTCAAGAAGTCGCACCGGCGCGAGCGACGGCCCTTCTCGGAGCAGGATGACCGCGAGATCCTCGAGGGCTTCGAGGTCTACGGGCCCCAGTGGACCAAGATCCAGCGGGACCCCCGCTTCAACCTCTCCAGCCGCCAGCCCACCGACCTGCGCGATCGCCTGCGCAACAAGTACCCCGAGCGGTTCGCCGCCGGTGCCGGCGCTGCGGAGAAGACCACGACGGCCGCGGCGCTGCAGGCCAAGGAGGTAACGTCGTCACAACAGCAGCAGCAGACACAGAGACAGCAACAGGGCGAACAGTCACACCACCAGCAGCAGCAACCCGGACCCGGACCCCACAGCAACAACCTGCTCGAGCCCTCGGTCAACATGGTCATCGAGAACTCCCTCAGCGCCGTCAAGTCTTCTTCCGCGGCGCTACTCGAACCCCAGCTCCACCGTACAGGCTCCCGGGAGGACGTGCCCCGGTGGCCGTCGCTGTTCCCTGCTGCTGCCGGCTGCGGAGGAGGCCTCGCGGCGGGGACGGAGGGGGCCGCCCCCGAGCCGGCTGGTGGCTTCTACTGGAACGGCACGCTTGCCGCCGCCTCGGCCGCCGCCGTCATCGGCGAGATGGACATCTCGCGCCTCTTACTCAACGATGACGAGCAGTTTGCGGGCGAGCAGCAGCAGCAGATGCCGCCTTCGTCGGATAGAAGGGGTCAGGGATGAGGGGATTGAAGCTCGGACCGTAAGGGCGGAAAGATTGGAATAACTTTACTGTCGGTGGAGCAGTGAAGATACCAATGGTTTTTAAGAGACAACGAGTAGGACCCTATGAGAGCGAGCGAGGAGTCACCGGAACCGAGTCCTGGGTCATTAGGTTCTACCCCGAGCCGCATGATTCGTGAGGATGAGGATGTAGGCACTTCAGCTGTGAAGTGGTGAATCAGTGCTCTGGGCACCGTATATGGGAGCGAGGTCTAGACTTAAGGGGTGATCTATTACGCGTCTATCTACTCTATGGGCACTATGGACCATGTCCTGATACACACTCGAAGATACGAGAGATGACATAGCTAGGGGACTCATCGCGAGGCGCATAGGGAGGGAGTTCTACAGCCTAGGAACTGCATAGCAAGGAGACGAAGCGAAATCCGATTTACAGTGGCCATTTTGGACCTGGCTCACCCAGATCACCTCCCGTCGTTACTGAGCATAGTTGCGCTTGAGGAAGTAGGATTGGCGGGAGGACGGAATCATGTTCTACGAAGCTGCCAACTGATGTTGGCAATTTCGAAGTCTCCTCTACAGATTCTCCTCATGAGGTTTAATGAATATTAAGTTACAATATTTCATCCGTAAATCGCCTGTTGAAACTCTCTTCGATGCCACTCACCTGTGTCTCAAGTCATTAGAAGACAACCTCTTGAGGTTCAGAATGCTTTCAAACGTTAGGTTATGTATTGACAGGCGCAGGCACTCAGCCATAGGTACCGAGGTACCTTCAAAAAGATGAATTTTGTGGCTAGTGCGCTGTCGAGTGAGATTGTGGCTCGTGGCTGGACGGAGTTGCATTGACCATCCTACAAAGCCACATGCGAAAGTGGAACCTCTAGGGCACGCGCACAGAAACTTTCCACATTTTCCAATTTGACCCTCTCAACTTTCTGTAAGCGAATTTTCTCATCAGGCCCGATCAAAAATAGCTTCCGGATCGCAACCTCATCCCCTCGACCGTCGTTCCCTTCACGATCCACGGAAACCAGTACTAACAACCAGCAAATATGGGTAGAGGACCGTAAGTAATATCATTCCGGAACACTATGCAATTGATCATCTGCGCGCTCTGTGTGCTCGTCGAGTTGGTTGCTCGGCGTGGCATGCGAGTCGCCGTCGATGTATTTATCCTCCATGGACACGTTCTGCGTGCAGCTGCTTACCAGATTCTTCGTGATACAGAAAGAAGCACCAGAAGCGCCTGAGCGCCCCCTCTCACTGGCTTCTCGACAAGCTCTCCGGTGTCTACGCCCCCAAGGCCTCCGCCGGTCCTCACAAGGCCCGAGATGCCCTGCCCCTCATCATCTTCATCCGCAACCGTCTCAAGTACGCCCTGAACTACCGCGAGACGAAGGCCATCATGATGCAGCGTCTCATCAAGGTCGACGGCAAGGTCCGAACCGACATCCCCTACCCCGCTGGCTTCATGGACGTCATCACCATCGAGAAGACCGGCGAGAACTTCCGCCTCGTCTACGACACCAAGGGCCGATTCGCCGTCCACCGCATCCAGGCCGAGGAGGCCGAGTACAAGCTCGGCAAGGTCAAGCGAGTGCAGCTTGGCAGGGGCGGAATCCCATTCTTGGTCACGCACGATGCTAGAACGTAAGTTCTGTCAGACATCATTCAGCCGTTGGATCAAGCTTTGGTTGAACCACCCTTACGATGATATCGAGCTTCGAACTGATGGCTGGTATGTTTCCCCGTCCTCTTCCGTTGCTGACGCGACTCCTCGCAGGATCCGCTACCCTGACCCGGCCATCAAGGTCAACGACACCGTCAAGATTGAGCTGGCTACTGGCAAGATCACCGACTTCGTCAAGTTCGACACTGGCGCCATCGCTATGGTTACTGGTGGTCGTAACATGGGTCGTGTTGGTGTCATCACTCACCGTGAGAGACACGATGGTGGTTTCAACATTGTCCACATCAAGGACGCTATTGACAACACCTTCGCTACCCGTGAGAACAACGTCTTCGTCATTGGCTCCGATAAGCCTTGGGTCTCTCTGCCCAAGGGCAAGGGTGTCAAGCGTACTATTGCCGAGGAGAGAGATCGTCGCCGGGCCCACGCTCTGGCTGGCCACTAATGGTCCGGTGAAAGAAAAAAAGAAAACAGGTTTTCGGCTAGGGGCAACTTATCACGCATGGGGCTGGAGTCTAAGGTATATCCGTTCGTGCTTAACACGAACAATGTCCATTGACCAATGAATTGAGATGAATTGATCTTTCAGCCCCCTCTACAACAGTATGGGATTCATAGTACCGACCATCTCCCTATCGTGGCGTGTTCGTGCGATTTTAGAGCCCCGTTTGCTCTGTCATCCTCCTGACTACATGTCCTCTGTCCATGAAGAAACCTCTGGTCTACTTTGCGCCTTCCGAAGCCGGCTGAGGTGACGGTATGTTCCCCTCCCAAGACCCAACGAAACGCCACCCGAAGAGGCAGCTTCTTGCGAGGTAGTGATGTGACGGGGGCCTGATGTCTCACCACCGGGCATGTAATCTTCACCAACTATTCTATTGGCCCGTTCTGCCGAGAATACCCCCGTGCTAGGGTTTTGTCGGATAAGTTTCATGAACTATATCTCAAAACAATGCCGTGTTGAGCCGATGCCTCATGTCAAACAACCTTTTGCATGGCTCTTCTCCATCGCTCATAGTATCTCCGATCAGGCGGACTGGTGCCGGCCGGGTGGCAGGGACTCTAATTGGTATAGATAGCGAGACAAGGCAAGTGGTTCAGCCGGGGTGTTGGTTTCTGTTATTGCCTTTGGTCTTCCCAGGGAGCTGGAGACTTAGATAGAGATCTCGAGGCGAATAGCCTTACGCCCACATAGATTGCCGACTCAGCGATCCGAGGGCGCACGTTAGATCTCCGCAGTCCCCAATGATCTAGTGCCGTTGCCGAACGTCTATATGCCGCTGCCCGTGCGTGAAAGCTTGCGATGTAGTTCGTACGTAATGCCAACTGGATCCTCTGATACGCAGTTACGTCGAGCACCACCCTACCCTATACTTCCTTCCGTGCGTCTATTATGCCGCGGTTTTTTCTTGCTTGTGGTGCAGAAGCGGTCAGAGCAGAGAGTCGTCTATCGACCGTTCCCACGACCCCATTCCACTACCTGTTTGCTAGTGCGGATAGGCGCTTCTGCAAGGGGACGTTCCTGGTAGTGTCTGGCTAGATGACTTACTGTATAAGACAGGGGGCGAACAAGCGGGCAACTGAGCAGGCAAATCAACAAGGAGTAGTTGGGAAGAACGGTTGAAGCTCGTATACATACTGAGCGGTCGAGGCAAGGGAGGAGGATATTGCATCAGGGCATTTCTTGAATTCGTCAGAGCTATGGGTTACTAAGCGTCCACGTGCTTCTTGCGTAGCTACATGCCCAGCGGAAAGGCTGCACTCGGTCAGGGACTTAGAAACAGCCTCTGACTCTTGTCAGTTCCCGCGCTGTCTCCGGAATTCTTATCCCCGCCCCCGCGGAGAGATTCAGTACCGAGCCACTTCCGCGGTCGCTCCGGCGAGACCGGCTACGTGGGTAGGACGGTCATGATCACAGCAAGCGCCCGTCCTTACTCAACTCATCCGAGCCGCATATCCCAACTACGGCGGTTCCGATTGCCCAATCGGGGTGTTGTATGTCCCAGCGTGCCAGGGATTTGTTGTGCTGGGATCCTACAACCCTGTCTGAAACATTCTCTGCGCATTCCACTCCCAGGGTATTCTTCGTTAGTTACCTACTGGTCTACCATAGGCCGTATAAGGCTAGAAGGCAGGCTCCTATGGAAACTATATGGAATATACATTAGCTACTTCGGTCAAAATCGATCTTTGTCACCTTAGGACAGCAGCAACCACTGGCAAAACCATCAGAGCATGTTTATTCCCATGCAAATTTATATCGGAGTTTGCCTGGCTCTGTAGTGGACCCGGTGGAGGTAACTTACTAAGAATACCCCTGGGAGTTTGTTCTTTCCATCCCACTCGACTACTCGCTCTGCCCAGCAGCCAACGTGTTCTGGCAGCGTGGGGGTCGCCCTGTGGGTACCCAGCCAGGTCGTGATTCGAACAATTGACACACTTCCGGTCAGTAGGTCCTAAGGAAGTGCGTTAATTATTTTGATCACGATCTACTAGCCAGCTCCCGACAGCGGGGCGAGATGGCTGGCATTTGAATGGAAGGCGTCTCCGGAAACCAGGTTTGTCCAATCAAGCCAGCCGGTATTTTCATGAAGCATTGAAACAACTTCCTTGTGTGGTTCAATGCACAATAGCTATGGCGCTAGTGCTGCCTTTCGCAGGTCGCCTGCACGGAGGGCCCCTTTATTACAAGGGCATTGTAGTATGTGGGCCCGTTGGCATGTCGTCTGTCTGTCTGTGGTATCAAGCTACCAACTCCTACAATCATCGGCTTGGAGGATAAACGAGGAATCTGGATAATCTCCCCAACATAAAACGATTCGAATTATCGCCGTCAGGTATCGCACGTGCACGACTTGCTGGCTATTATCAGCTAGTCCTTCTCGAGGCCGTGGCGTGTGGGCTTCGATATGCCTCATCCCAGGCCAGTTGGCATGGGAGTACGTGCTCGACTTCGGTTCATTGTTCCGCTGCCGTCGGCTGAAGGGCTTTTGGCATGCTTTGGGTTGAATAGGATGCCTGGCTGTATGCATGGCAGCCCCTCACCGGTAAATTGGTAACAAGACGGTAACGCCCAAAGACCCAGGATGGGTTCGGGTCAGGTACCGATGCAACCACAGCATATGCTCCTGGCTTCTTTCCCTATACGTATTACCCTAACCCACGGGATCCAAATGTTGATGAGAGATGGGTTTTGTAATAAGGTTTATCGGCGTAAGGAGGCCAAACTGATTGATGAGTAGTGAGTGCATCGGGTCACTACCGACCCTACTCAATAGCGATAGGGGTCCAGACCACGTTACGGATAGCTCCAATCCGAGCCCTTAGACTTCGGGAACGACGATACTACCGTGGCATCCCGAGTTTCTTCGCACTTGCTTCCGTCTCGTACGAAAGGATATCCATTTCGCTCATGCCGGCTACACGCCTTGGCAGTTCCGACTGTTGGTCCATTGATGCCCGAGATTGAAGGTCCCCAGAACCCGAGCATTCGCGCCCGCTGTAGTGGCGATGTTCTCTGTCAGGACGTTGTAAATATGCGTCGGCATGATGCGGAGAAATAAGATCCACCGACATGCAGCTTGACGTCGCGGCGCACACATCTGGTTGCCTATTCCGGTAACAGCGCTCTTCTAATCCCATGCACGCCGTTCCGCCCTATCCTGCGCCTGCTGGCTGGGCTGCGGTCGCACTGCAGCCAGGCCCAGGCACAAAAGGAGTAGATCACCTTCTGCGCCCCAGATTGGTCCAGATGTGCCAGCGTTTAACCGTGTACCCTCGTAGGCCATCGGGTGTGGCGGTCACGACGCCGCTGAGATTTCTGTTCCACGACGCATACGTATGATGAGCATGCGAGCTCTGCCGTGCCACCCAAGTACCAAAAAGGAAAAAGACCGAAAGTTTCACAGATGAAGGGAGTGTCGGTCTACGGTGCCGAGAGCTTACGTGATGTGCTGTGTGGTCTCCGGGCTAGACAGTGTCACGCGGCCCATTTCTCTGGCGTTGTGCTCTCTGACATGCATGAGAAAAGCTGGCGGGTATAAATGAAGCCGCCAAACCGCCGGCCAGTGTCGCCCTGCGTCTCCCCAGAAGTAACTTAAAATCCGGATGGGGCTGGCGCGGATTGTGCGACGGGAAATCCGAGTGGTTTCACCGTTTCAAAAGAAGATTTGATTTAGACGTGACACTTCCGCGGAATATAGGATTTGATGAGCTGACAATAATACGGTAAGACCAATTAACCCGTTTACCATGCTCAACGAGAGCCGAGTTAATAAGAGCACTTGGCATCATGTAGGTTCAACCACATAGAGCAGTGAGTGACCCGATCCCATTCCTACCTTGTGCTGGTTTACAATATCTTCCTATCTACCGGTCAGCTACCTGCGGGGAGGTTAGAAGCTACCTCGCTTAAGTAGACTGCCAATCATACTTAGGAATTACTTCAACCGCGTTTGTGCATACGGTGGATCTCACCGGCTCCCCATATACGTAAATAAAGAAAATGAGGATTTTGTCGTAAGGTGCCATGGCAAAGTTCCGGCCATGCTGTTCTCATATCAACAGGGACAGCCTAGAGTAGCAGCGCATGAGAGATTAATATATAGACTGCAGTACTTCGTAGTCCTCCACCCGAAGCGCCGAAACCTATCGGGAGAATACCTAAGTAACTCTTTACCTCGTTGACTCTAGCTGTCCCCAGCCTGTCGAGCCGTCTTATTGCAAACTAGCTAGAGCTATCGAATAAATTGCATAAGTTTGCCATTAGTGTAGACATGCGTGTGGTTAGTTCCTTGAGTGGCTTCAGCTCGCAAAGGTTTTCCCTAGCAACACATGGCATACCATACGCGTTAAGGTAACTTCGTTTATTAAACGAATGACACTTAGTTACTTACATGTATAATGTTAATATACATATATGCAGGTACATTGTACGAAGAGGTCTTCTATGTGATCCAACCGACGATGCCGTCTTATTTTCTAAACCCACCAGTTTGAGAATTAGAAAAAAAATTGTGTCGCTAGCAGGAGTCGAACCTGCGTTTACACGGATCTTTTAAAGACGTGTTAAGGGAACTTGTTTCCACAACGTGTTGTCCTGACCCCTAGACGATAGCGACTTCTGGTGTTAGCATGGCACTGCTGCCCTGTAAGGGCTTACTTACGCCTGCCTCATGCCCCGCACCGGCACCCGCTTCCCCCATTCGCCCGCCTTAGCAGTAGGTTGCTGAAAATGACCCCTCTTTCCCTCCTAATCCAGCCCCCTACTAAGGACATTTTCACTTTTGTCCTCCTTTCAACACAGCCCAAAGTTTATAGACTCATTAGTAAATTCGTCTTTGTGGAGTCTCCTGCTGCTTCGCCATGCTAGAGAGGGTGGGAAAGGGAAAGGTCCGGCCAGCTTGGGCGGAAACTCAACGCTTGACGGCGTTCTCGAGCCTGCTTCGAGAAATCCGTCTTTCGCTCTTTTTTTTTTTCTGTTTTCCTTTTCGTTTTCTTCTTTGTTTTTTTTTTCTCTATATGTCATTAGTTTTTTACCTAGCTGCCTATTTCGACCAAGCCCGGGCTTCTCCTCTTTTCGTGGCCACAGTCCTAGAGCTGGCTTGCAGTAGCCAGTCACATGTCGCCAAACATACCGTACGACTGTTCAGGAGGCATCGAATCAACAGCCCCTGGACCCTGAGTGTCAACGAAATTCTCCAAGCCCTGCCAGCCCAAAATATTCCCTACTATGATGGTGTGGCGTCGGCAATCAGCAGTGAGAACACAAAACGGAGTTTCCTTTGCCGAGATGGGGGGGACGTACTGGGTCACCATCAGCACTACCGCGACTCTTGGATATGGGCACACACAAATCGGTGCGGTAGCATTTTCCGGGACTTCCCTGGTCGTCATCCACAGTATGCGTCTCAATATGTGCTTATTTAACGTTCTCTCTGTTGTCTCTTCTTACAGCTATGTGGACAGGTAACCGGTATGTTCCATATTCTGTTTGGCTCTCTTTCCTCTCCTTCTGGACAATCCACCCCATTTTGACCAATTCTTTTTACGCAGCACTGCTACCAAGTCCTGGCTTACGGTCATCGAGCATGCAGCAGAGAATTACACTCAACACATCCATTTGATTGTTAATCAGTACGCACATCGGTATGGCTCCCCACGCCTATCTCTCCCTCTCTTCTGCGCCGTACACGTGGAGCGTATCTGACGAGTCTCTTTCCGCTTGTCCTCTTGTTGAACAAGTTCTACACGCTACGGTGTGACAAATGCTAAGTGCTGCCGCCCCTGGCCCAATGGCGTCAGCATTGTTCTTTCTCATTGTGACTCGTCAGTCAGATAACTTGGTATCGTCCCCGTAGACATGCTCGTCGTGACTCTTGCCTTTCCGCGCCTGTCCGTGGCTGGGTACATCAAGTGTCGACGACTGCAGTCTCTCGTACGTACGGACACAGCCCGATCCACGTATGAAGTCATAGGTCCATGCGCACAGCATCCTTCTATCACGCTTCGGATGCTGCACCTCTGGGAACAGCCGGCTTTCTTCCCTTATTCCTCTGCCTGTCGCCTCGAGGATTGGCTCCTGCTTCGCTCACGTGGACGATATCATACATGAACTAGTGTTCTCAACTACTTGGTTTAGAGCTAGCGCGGCTCCTATCCCCCCTTGGGCTCCACGGTCAACCCTACCTTTACGAAACACACTCCCTCTAAGATATAACCGCTTGTGTTCGTGTGCGCGTGCTAGTTCGCCTTTTCGGGAAAAGTCATAAGGATGTAGTCCATAAGAGACCGGAAGCTCCCCAGCCCCATCAGCTTCCCATTAGCTCACAGTTTTCCCAAGTTCCGTCACTAGGCTACACTCTACCGAGATTATAAGTCCCGGCGCCAGCCTGTCGTGCTAACTCCCGCACATCTATAATACTACTCCTTCCCCACTCTGCAGCATAGTCATCTGTGCAGGTTCCAGGCTCTCGGTAACCCAAAGAGATATAAATAAGTATAGCCCGTCCCCACCCACCAAAGGTTGACCTCCAGTTTCTCTCTTTAGTCCTTCCAGGCTACTTGCCCCTGATCACACAGTCATTTGTGCCATACAAACTCGAGGGAATCTAGATCCAGGACATCGAGCTGTGGGCTCTTCTTAAAGTGACCGAGTTGGGCGCAAAAGGAAAGGCGGCCCACCTATCCATTATCCGCGGCTAACCAGAGTCATAACCGTCGCTATTTCAGCTGGCTGCGGGATGCCGCTTTGAACCTGGTTTCCACTATTATACTTACTCATCTTCACCGTTACTGTTGCTGTTGGAACGAGTTGATGCATTTCTCCTGACGCATGCACACCGGCGCACCGTTACACCGACAGCCTGCATGTGGACCAAACAATTTGTTGGGCGCCTCGGCGGCGTATGGAAACGCCCCATTTCCACCTCCTCATCCCTAAAAGGGCCTCTTGCCAAAAATGGAGGGGGTGTCGGACAATCGGCGCCTCGGCCGGGCTATCAGCCGCCGAAATGGTCCAGCCGCTCCGTGTTCGCACTGACGGCCACAGCCGGCGCACTGGGCTGGGGTCTCGCGGCTGCGACACTGCAGGGGCCCCCGAGGCAGCACAGGGTTATGCTGTTTGACAGCAAGACCCCTAACCCACAATATGCATCGATGTCTGAGATGGAAGATGTAGGTTTATTATGTTTGGGCCGATTTCCCCAGTATTTACCCGTGACACTGTGTCGGAAATACCGAGATGTATCCTAATTCTAATTCCTACAACAGGCGATAGAGGAGATCCGACGTAACATCCAGTCACATGGCGAAGTCGAGGACATTATCAGCACGGACCCCGATGACCTGCACGCCCACGGGTACTCGGAATGGTCGACGACGAACCCGGACGGCCTGCCGGTCGCCGTGGCGTACCCGCGGTCCACGGAGCAGGTCTCCATCATCGCGCGCATCTGCCACAAGTACCGCGTGCCCGTCATTCCCTACTCGGGTGGCTCGAGCCTCGAGGGCAACTTCTCGGCCCCCTACGGCGGCATCAGCGTCGACTTCGCCTACATGGACCGCATCGTCCAGTTCAACAAGGACGACATGGACGTCGTCGTCCAGCCGAGTATCGGCTGGCAGGACCTCAACGAGCAGTTGAGCCGCATGGGCAGTGGGCTTTTCTTCCCTATTGACCCTGGTGCGTTATTGGACTCCACTTATTCGTTTTCACCTTCTCCTTTTCCCCCCTTTTCCCTGGTATAGGTTCCCAGATAACCACATCCAATGTTTCATCCTGTGTACATTGTTTCCCCCTATATTTCTTCCTAATTCGCCAGGCTCAACATGAATTAAACGGCTTCTCTAGACTAACCAGCAAGCCTTTCGACAGGTCCGAGTGCCAAGATTGGTGGGATGATCGGAACAAATTGCTCAGGAACTAACGCAGTCAGATATGGTACCATGAAAGATTGGGTCATCAATCTCACAGTCGTTCTGGCCGATGGGACCATCATCAAGACGAGAAGACGCCCAAGGAAGAGCTCCGCTGGTTATAATCTGAACGGTATTTTCGTCGGTTCCGAGGGAACCCTTGGACTTATTACCGAAGGTAAGTTCTCTACAAAGAAATGAAGGCGCGGTCTCCCTGAAACGCATGTAGCCACATTAAAGCTCGCTGTCGTCCCCGAGGAGCAGTCAGTGGCCGTCGTCACATTTCCCACCATCCGCGATGCCGCTTCCGCGGCCGCCGAGGTAATGCAGACGGGAGTCCCCATCGCCGCTATGGAGATCATGGACGAGGTCCAGATGAAGGTCGTCAACATGGGCGGCGCTACGGCGCCCAAGGTCTGGAAGGAGATGCCTACGCTGTTCTTTAAGTTCGCCGGCACGAAGACGAGCGTGAAGGAGAACATCAGTCGGGTCCAGAACATCACCAAGTCGCATAAAGGCGGTAACTTCGAGTTTGCCAAGGACGAACGAGAGCAGAAGCTCCTGTGGTCTGCGCGGAAAGAGTCCCTCTGGTCTATGCTGGCATTGAGGAGGGAAGGCGAGGAAGTGTGTAAGTGCTCTCCGTTCTCCACTGTCTTGAGCCCCAGGAGGCCGGGAAAAGCTATGCCCCGGCCCCTCTCTGTCTTACCTCTCATTCAGAGAACTCACACCCTAGCACAGGGAGCACGGACGTCGCGGTGCCGTTCAGCAGGCTGGCGGACATCATCGAGGTGTCGAAGAAGGAGATGGACGACCTGGGCCTGTTCGCCAGCATTCTGGGTCACATTGGCGACGGCAACTTCCACGAGAGCATCATCTACAACCGGACCAAGGCCGAGGAGCGCGAGAAGGTCGAGGTCTGCGTCAAAAACATGGTGAAGCGCGCCCTCGACATGGAGGGCACCTGCACTGGCGAGCACTCGGTCGGCTGGGGCAAGAAGGATTCACTGCTGCTCGAGGTCGGCCCCGACACCCTCGCCGTCATGCGCCAGATCAAACACGCCCTCGACCCTCTCTGGATCATGAATCCCGGCAAGATCATGGATCTCGCGTGAGAGTCGCTTGGTGGTCGTGGAGGAAACAAGAGGGCCAGGGGTGGGGGGGTTCCAAGCTTTTCCGCGTTGCGGCATTTGAGATACCCAGGAACCTCGCCATTCATCCTCTACCAGGGCTTTTCTGAGCGGGAATTTTGAGGCCCACAGTGCATCGCCATACTGCTAGTCGCCAGTATGTCTCGAATGGGTCGATGGTTATGAAGCGGTCGTAGCATTCAGAGCCAAGACAGGTGTAAGGGCTGGCAGCATATTCAACGAAAGAGGGAACAAAAAAGGGGAAAGGGGAACAAAGGAGTATACAAAGCAACAGGCTCCGGAACGGGCCCTTCAGTGTCAGGTTTGTGCATTGGGTATCCGCATTAGCTGGTATTCGGTGTCATGCAGAAGCGTTAGTCAGCGTTCTTCATACCATGCATGCATCCCATACGCGCGCCACTATTAAGCGCCGAAGAGACTGAATACGCGATTCCTCTTGGGCGTGTGGATCACCATGTGGCTTACTCCCCTGCCCCACCAATGACTGAGGACATGTTATCCGGCGCCATACGATTCGCATCGAGTCTCCATGCCTCCTGCTTTCTCCTGGGCGGTAACCCCTATTCCACACTGATTCGGCAATGATGCGACTTGCGCTCGATTGGCATGTACAGAGAGACCCCACCAGCCTGATTATCTATCCATGCATTCATCTCTCACTATCTTTCCTGAACCTCGCCATTTGAGTCGGGCACTTGCGAGACAAAGCATGCCGTCGCCTCAGGCTGGATTTGCCCCTTATTGAGCTGGCAAATCACGTGCGGGTTGTCTAGGTTATGGGTATCCACGAGTGCGTCTCATATTGTGTTTCTCTACTGCTGGATACATCGCTGGCATAGAAATGATGGCATTGTCGGCCTTAGTGATCCTGCAGTTTGGGATGGAGGGAGCCAGTGGGAGGGGGTAAGAGGGTTCGCCATGCCGTACACATAGGGTCATCATGGCCGCATTAGATCAGCAACAACGGAGATCTAAGCTTAATAGCCTAAGTCGGGTTAAGAGAATGATGTGTTAATAGGAGGACTTAGGAGTCAAATAATCACTAGTATATTTTATTATGAGCTGTAAGGAGCTTCTTGCTTATATTCTATCATCCATCTTTATTGTCATAATTTTTCCCAATTTTTGGTTGATAGTAGGACCCAGCCGTGTATTGAAGGGACATGGTGATGAGTTGATTCAGCAGCTGGGTTGCACCCGAACATTGCAGACCCCTGAAATCCCATCTTATGTGGCAATCAGATCTTCCAACGCTGAAGTTTACGACAAAGAGTGACACCTATGCATTCATTGGTCACCTCTCAAGTTGCAAACCTCTGTTCAGTGACATCATAGGCGGAACCAAGCGGGCAAGTTCTGGAATCCGATGCAGCCTTGCAGTTAAACCCCCATCCGCATGACCGGCCCAAGCCACGTCACGTAGTTATTCGGATCGGCGTTGTTGCTGCCAAAGCGTAGCACGCAGAGTATGGCCCGATAGTCTCCTGGGGTGGCATTTGTCTGCTTGTTCCCGTCCCCGGCCAGCCCGCGCGATGCGCAGGCTATCGGTGAGCCTTACATGGCGCTGGGATTCATCCACTAGCCGGCAGTGGCCCGTACTCGGACATCCCGGATTGTGGGATGGCCCCGTAGGTTGGCACGCCCAGGAAACCCGGAAACAGGGTCATGTTGACCGGATGCTTGTAATCGATGCGGACGGATAAGTTGAAGCCGTAGAGCGTCAGCTCGAAGGTTGTGTCTGCTAGAACTACCTCGAGCCGCTGGAACACTGGAGGCACGCTGACGAAGCATCCTATGGCCGGGGCTTCTTGATAGTTCCACTGACACGTTTCGATGTTTAGCCGGCTCTCACCCTTGTTGAACGGTTTGACTCTTGGTAGCTCCAGCCCCCAGACGCACGCGCTGGTGTTTGTGCCGATGGGGACTGCCTCGTGGCAATCGTGGGGAAATTCGACGTATGGAACCCAGTAGCTAGTGTCGTCTGCGCTAGTCTCAACGGATCTGGAGTACAGCGGTTGTCGTATGTGAAGCATACCGTCCTTTGGTGGGGTGATTTTGATATCTGCCTCGCGACTCTCCCCTGGCTGGAGGGTTAAGGTGCTCTCAGAGACCTCGGTGTTGCCATAGTTAGGCTCGTCGTTGAATTCAAAGACTTGGTACCAGTAATAAGGACTGGTCACCCACTCGCTTAGGGGATTGACGTAGCACGTTTGGTGGTGCGAGATGGTGTAAGCCTTGAGAGCTGAGACGTGTTCTCGATAGTGATGTTCTGCTGGGAGAGCGCTGCGTCACGGAGGCTCAATTTCGTTGGGGTGATTTTCGTTCCCGGCTGGACCTCGTTGAACGCGTTCATCATCCCCGCGCCCTGGTACGCCGTAGAGGCAATTATATCCGAGTTCGTGACCGATAAGGGCATTGCTGTAGATTGTAGGAGGGCTTGGATCTCGGCTACGCCGAGCAGTGGGCCCCGTGACCCGACGAGGGCGTAGCAGCTAGCCATGAAAGGAGTTGCCATTGATGTGCCAGAGATGAGACCGTAACTTCCGCCGCCCACAGGCCAAGTGGATAGGATGTTCCCCCCAGGGGCAGAGATGTCTGGTTTGACGCTCCCCTCGATAGTTGGCCCGAAGGCTGAGAAGTAGCTCATGGCGCCGCCGACCAGGTTGGGGGCATCATGAACGGTTCAACGAGAGAGTGTAGTCCACTTGCGGCCAGCTCTTGCTCGCCTCTGATTGGATCTTTTGGCCTGTTGAGTGGCTAAGCATCATCTATCCGGTCCACCACTGCGTCGGCTACCCAGGGTCGCATCGTAGGGTCGCTTGGACGCCACAGAACCCGTGTGATACTATACTGCTTGAGATACACATCCACCTGGATACCGGGGCAGTTGCCGTCTAGTAGTATCATTGAGACTGCATTTGGGAGTTTGCCAATGGTGTTGGCCGCCACCTCAAATGCATGCTCGTCACAACCATCATCGGTATTCCCAAACGGGCTATCGCCGTCGACGCCGGAACCAAGCAGCAGAACGACGAATTCCCCTCGAGAAGAAGGACCGCGAAATACTCAATTATCCAGTTGATATTGTCATGCGCGTGGTACATCGTTGAGATTATCTCGTTCTCCACGGATCTCACGCCGAAAGCATGAAATAGTTGGGTAGGGTCCGAAAGAGCGAAGGGACCGTCGCTGCCATCATTTCCTGCCGCCACGATGACGGCAACGCCACCCTCCACAATCTGTTTGGTCACCGAAGCATAAACTGACAGAGACTCCCATCTCCTTTTCGAGCCGATGCTGATTGACAGAAGATCCGCGCCTTCTTCTGCGGCTTGTAGCATGGCCCTGATCAGAACATCATCGGTTATCTCTCCGCGACAGCCAAAGACACGGTGCATGCCGAGCGTTGCCTCGCGAGCGACACCTCTTAGTCCAGAGGCTTTCACCGGGACTGTCAATCATTCCGATGATACCTACGAGGAGAATAAAAGTGCTAGCCATGACAAACAAAATAACACTTTGTAAGAACCATTGCCTACTAGAAACATGGGTACCATGAGCTCCATCGAGACAAGTGGCTATCGGGCCATCATCCGGAACTGGATCATTATAGCTATCGTAGTCATCGACCACAGAATTGGTTCCGAAGGCAATCTTGTGGCCCGGGCCAAATCCACCACCAAGCGATAAGTGCCTATAGTTGACTCCAGTGTCAATGACTGCGATCCTGACGCCGTTGCATTTGACGCCTTGTTCATGAAGCTTATCCACGCCGGTCATGGTTAATGGTCGGCAGACGTCCGAGTCTACAGGCGCTTGGGGGATTGTTGATCCGTTGAACTTGAGCGAGGATAACCGAGATGCGGGGGGATATGGAACGGGACAGAATGGTTTCGGAGGAGGTATAACGCCGAGTTTCCAAACATTTTCTCATACCAGGAAACCCTCAAATGCTTCAGATGTCCGATCCGCAGGTCATGGTTAACGAGAGACCGTAGAACAGGTCGCGCATATTAATTCATGGCTAATGGTGTAACCGAGCTCCGCCAGCTTCCGTGCAAAGTGGTCGGATCCCCTGGGAACAATGTCCGCTTCAGGATCAAGCTTGACAATATAGGAGTGTGGCGTGACACCATCTTCGGGCGGCGGATGTGCCCACGCTGTATGTGAAGCAACGAGCGCCGCCGCAAGGAAGACATCCGAAACTCTCATCGTGTTCGCGTCTGGACAAGATGGTTGCCTAGAGTCTCGAAGGCTATAATGCAATAAGAGCAGATAGAGCTGCCCAGTACCCTGTGGGGACTATGAGTGATTCGCCGAGGCTGTAAATTGAGGCGGAGACGGACATGGCTTTATATCCCTTGAGCTTAGCGGTTCAGTATGTTGTATTGTAAAGGAATAAGTTTCTTGTTTTTTTCCGACTCGCCAAAGAGTATGCTCTTGTAGAGATGCGAGTCGATTTAGGTAGCTGTTAAACTTTCGATACAGCATACAGATATGAAATCCATGAACTATATGTGACTCAGTTCTAGAATTCGGGAGTGTATGCATACGTGTGCTCAACTGCATGTACCAAATCGTCCAGTCCGACTGTATCGGAGTCCATCGTGCCGCCAACCTGTCAATGGATCGTTTGATGAGTGATTCAATGACTAATGAGTGGCAGGAGCAACGATATGGACGTCATTATTTTATGAGGAGAAATGGTTATCGGGTGGGATGGTGATTCCACTTGTCGTGGGCCTGAATGCTGCCGCCGTATCCCAATTTTGGTAGACATCTTCAAGACGTGCTGCGTCTTGAAGTGTCTCCATATTCGTAAAGAGTGATGCTAAACGTACCTTAGTTTTTCTAAGCTTGGCATACCTTAGTTTTTTAATACAGCTGTTAACGACCCGTCAACTCCCTAACGGCCCGACATATATGATTAAAAATCCAACTTTTTTAAAGAAAAACTAAGCCATAATAACGCATTCTACCTTTATAATCGTAACGTAACTAATACCCGTTAAATAATATAACGTTTTTTAATAATAACGCCTTTACTTCCTCCGATTTTCGAATCCATAATGGTTAAAACCGATCCCGAACGCATAATCGTTTCCTCGAGTTCCGAATCGTCCGATTCGGCGGAAAATAGCCGAATAACAGCGTACCGTTCACAAAAACGTAATCCCGTAACCATATTAACGAATTTTACCATATCCAACCCCCCTAACCGTTACCTAGGCCTATAAAAAAAGGTTAAAAATTTCGAATTAACCTTTAACGTTTTCGCGAAAGTTTACGGCTTTAATATTATACGTTTCCGTAACTGTAACGTACGGAAAGGCAAAAAAGGGAACGGATTATTTATCCGTATTAACTTTGCTTATAATCGGTACGTTATATAAGCATCTAAAAAATAAAACTTACGTAAAACGCGTACGAAGAAAGTAAAGGAATACTTTTAGCGCATTAAATTAATACGATCGCGAACTTTAAATTGGGAATAATAATTCGAAATATATACAGATTTTAAGTAAAAACCTTTTTAACATAATTACGGCTTAACGCCGCGTTACGAAACGTATTCGAAATATCGTTATTTCGGAAAAAAAAAATTACCGTATAATTAAAGCTTCGGTAATTAATAATATATTACGCCCTTAAAAACTTTAACGACGGATTAGGAAGGTTACTAATAATAAGGAAAGGCCGTTCCGGAAAAATATTAATAATATCCGCTATAAAATAAAATAAAAATTTCGCGAAAATTTTACCGTTACGTAAACTTTTATCAAACGGCTTAAAAAAAAGGCATTTTATTACGAAATACGTTAAAAAAGGAATAACTTTATTATTAATCGCTTTATTATTATTTTCTGGACCATATCTTATTATATAAAAATATAAAAACGGTATTCCGAAATTTTTAATATTAATAATATATATAAAATAAATAGGTTTAATATGCCGTTTTTTAGTTATATAAGCTAAACCTTTATTAAGTTAATTTTTAATTATATTTTTGCTTTTATATTAAACGAACGTTTTAAATTTTGCAAATAAATAATAAGTCGGTTAAAACGTTTATAACGGATAATTTAGGTATTATTATTTATAATAATTATTACCAACTTCGATAAAAAAATACGCCGTACGGTTATTAAAACGTTCTTAATTACGAAATTATAAATTTATATTTTTTATATTAACAAAAACGTAATTGTTAATATCGGTTACAAATAAATATTCCAGCTTAAAAACCTTAATAATAATAACGCGAACAACGTTAACGGTAACGATTATTTTTTTAACCGCAAAAACGTTTTTTTTAAAAAAAAATTTAACTTATATATATATTATTAAAGTTTATTAAATATGGTCCTTTTTAAAGTTAATTACGTATTTTTTACGAAAAAAATGTCATTTAAAATATAACCGGATTTAATATATTACGATATTAAAAATCTTTTCGACCCCGTATAAAAGTTAATTTAAAATAAATTTGCCGTTAATTAACTATTTATAATAAATTATTTTAAATTAATATAGATATAATATTACGAAAAATAAGTTTATTACTTTATTAATAAAAACCTTAATTTCGGTATAAAAATTACCTTCTTAATAAAAATTAACTATAAAGCTTTAAAAAGTTATAAATTAAATAAAAAATAAACTTTTTAAAGTTTTAAACCAGCTTAAAACAACTTTTTAAAAATTAAGAAAAAAATTATAAAATATAAGTATCCGATAAACGCGTTAAAATTAAACTTAATTAAATTAAGAAGTAATGGTTAAGTAACGTTTTAATATAAGTTTTTATAAAATGCTTAAAATAATTAAATAACCTTTACCAAATTATTTTTAAGGTTATTCCGACAAAATTAAATACAAAATTTTTGAAGTTTGGTAATTATTATTATAACTTCGATAAAATAACGGTATAGCTAAGGTTAATTTATTAATACGAAATTTACAGGAAAATTAACATTACGAAAAAATATCCGAAAATTAAAACGCTTTCCTTAAAAATATTTATAAATTTTAATATTATAAAAAGAATTTAATAAAAATAAACCCGTTTTTCGCAATATAAAACCCTTATCTTATAAAAGCGAAAGGTAAGCTTATTATAAATACCGCCGTTACGGTTAATTAAACCTTTTAACGCCGGATAACTTCGCAACCTGCCGGTAGCCGTATTCAAAAACGTAACGGCGGTTTAGCTTTTTCGTAACGCCGTAACAGGTTTTAATAAGAAAATATTAAAGTTAAAAAAAGATTACGAAAACGGTAATTTAAGCTTTAATATATTACCAATACGACAGGTCGAATAAAAAAGGATACGGCAATATCAAGGTTACGACCGTAAATTACGGCGGTAATTATAACGATATTATTTATTACAAACTATATCGTAATAACGCCTAAGCCCGAAAAGTGTATAAAGCTTCGAATTCGGGTTAAAAAACGTTTTAAGCTATTAATTATAAAGGAAATAAAAGGTTATAAATAAGTTATTCGATATATAATTTCGTCCCCGAAATTATATCTTTTTCGCCATAAAAAAAGGTTTCGAAAAAGCCTTATTTTTATAACAAAATCTTAAAAATATTAAATTGCAACGTAATAATAAAAAAAGAAAAACTTCCTCGGGGTTATAACGGCGGTACAAACCGAAAATTTAACTTCGTACTTAAAATATATATTAATATATAATAATTTATATATTAATTAATTACCTTAAATAATATAAAACTAAATATTTTACTTTTATTATTAAGAAACCTAACGTTATTAAGATATTTATATATATATTCATATATATGTTAATATATATACCTTAATTTTCTAAGATGTATTAATTGCGAATATTAACCCTTATTATTCCGCAGGAATATTTTTACCTTCTTAACGTTATAATTTTACTTATATATAACTTAACCGAAAAAAATTGGAAAAATAAAATAACTTCGGAATATGGATTAGCGGGCCTTAAAAGTCCTAAAATATAAGTTCTAACTTTATAAAATAAAGTAGTTGTTAAGTTATTATAGAAAATATAAAAATTGTTAAAAGGTGGCGGGGAATAATAACGGAACGTTGCCAATTGATAGAAAAAACTAAGGTATGCCAAGCTTAGAAAAACTAAGGTACGTTTAGCATCACTTTTCGTAAATGCCGATATCATCCAGGGGAACTATATTTTGTCATACTCACTGTGAATCGGCGGCACAGCTCAAGAGGCTCTATTAACACTTATCAAGCTAGAGGGGAGAAGACGGTTGTGGTATCGCGGCCCACTGATATACAATAGTGGCTCTTGATTCTGAATGGCCTGCTTATTACATAGTGCCGTATGACTGCATACACCATTGTATCAGCACATTGTGCTACAAGCCAACTGCTTAATGGCATAATGCATATCCAAAGAGGTAGCTAATATTTACCCAGAAAGGGTAACAACATATATACATAATGCCTCCCGAATAAAACAAGTATATTTCGCAGATTAGAATCTGGATTTTTAACTGGTTGGAGGGATCGGGGTGTGTGTGTCTGGGATATATCTTTGAAATATCGTGATCCACTCGATGCATAGGATCCCATAATTGCATGGGAAACTCAGAAATTTCATATATGCAGAAATAGGGTTGAGACGACTCTATAAAGCGGTGTCCGGAAAGGATGAACGTTCTTCCGGGAGATCCAGGGGCGAGGTCCCTTCTGTGACATAGCCCCCGATCTTTCTACCCCTAGAGCAGAAGGATCAACCTAAGGCAGCTCCCGCAGGTCGACTATTCTGCTAGGCTGCTCTAATGATGCTAGTTGGTCTTCAGTCGGATATCTATCATGGGTGTACATACATTCGGTATCGCATGATACGTTCAGAAGCCTAACCTGGGTACGTTTCCCGTCCTTATGCACGCCTCGTTCTGGCTCCATGCGTTGCTGCCCGACTAAGACGAGACAACGCTCTAATGATCATCAACAATGTAAAGGTGAAATATAGGCCTGAGTCTTCTTCCTGCCTAGATAATTTTTTGATTTTGTTCTGTGTCTTGGCAGTATCTTCTCATACTTGTATCTCCTATTATGCCAAGGGTACTACTCCATTTTGGCCAGCAAGAATTCAGTCAACAATGTCCTCTAATCATGGCCCATATCGGCCAGAATATCCTCAGCAAGCCAGCATCTTCGACTACAGAGAAAATACATATGCTTACGATCAAACCAATGGTCAATATTCTGATTCCGGCAGAGGGGCGAACCAGGCCGAGACGGACATGTTCCTTACTATCAGTATGACACCGCATTTAAATGGCATACCCACGCCGCCCAGCCGTAGTAACCCTGCCTCTACAGAACATAATGAGTCACCGAAAATCCAGTCAGCTGCTTCGCTTCTACGTTGGTGGTGGTTGGACATTTTGGCTCTCGCCACTGCTTTGGCTAGTTTCGCAACCATTATCAAAATCTTGCTAGCCTACGACGGGAAATTCCAAGACGCCTGGCCAAGCGATATCCTGACTATCAACGGTCTGGTCGCGATTCTGGCTACTATTTGCCGCGGCGCCTTCATGGTCACAGTCGCTCCCGTCCTCAGCCAGGAAAAGTGGAATCGATTCTCAGATTTTCGTAATCTGCGATATCGAGAGCTCGAGGATTTCGCACTATTTGATGAAGCTTCTAGGGGCGCATGGAGAAGCTTACAGCTGTTATGGGAATTTAAATCATTGTAAGTGTTCCTCATATAACATTCAGAGTCGACAACCTGCTCACAGCCATTGGAAGCCACATAGGCCGCCTCGGAGCTTCTCTGGCGGTCCCATCCTTAGCATTTAGTGCTTTCTCGCAACAGTTGATCTCTTTCAGAGCCCAACAGGTCGGAGGCATATCCCAAGGCCAAGTCAGGAGAGTTACACGGAGTACATACGCCAATGCCGTGAATGGTTACGCTAGCTCTTGTAAGGCATCACTCCCCCTGGGACTTGAACAGCCTTCCGTTACACACTCGCTAATGGCACGTTGAGGGCTCTTTTTCTCAAGTAAACTAGCCATGTACGACGGATTTATGTCGCCAACTATCGAAGCTCCATCAGTAATTTGCCCTAGTGGGAATTGCACTTGGCCGACCATCCCAACCTTGGGAGTCTGTGGTGTCTGCATAGATCTCACAAGTGAGATAGAATATAACAGATCGCCTTCTTCGCTCTGCGCTCTTAGCCTAGGGCGTCTGAATCTTACAGGGTATTGCGATTCTGACTATCTAGACTTCATGGGTGTCTTCACCGTTGGGCCTGGGTCTGGACGTACCTCCGAATCCATAGGTTCAGATACGATTCAGGCAGGTTCCCCGAATCTGATTGCCGACTTCAGCACCGTCGGTCACTCAACGAGCAAGAGTCTTTCTTCGGGGCTAGATGATGCCACTGCGGCCGAGTGTGCCCTCTGGTATTGCCTCCAAGCACATGACGTTCGAGTCCATCTTGGTGAGCCTAACGACGCAATCCTGGAGTTATGGAGCAAAACGACAAATGCAAACGAAGGCACCACAAAGGGGAATATAACATTCATGGATATTCCCAATTCAATGAATGCTGATCCAGCTGAAACATATGACATACCAAGAATGCAGCTTTATGGAATATCTTCACACGCGAGTAGAACATCTCTGGGCAACGTCAGCGCTGAGGCAAATCTGGGGGTTATTGCTCCATCCTCCGACTTTGCAGAGGGTATGCAGAGAGGCTTCGACGATGTAGATGCATGGGTTGAACGCCTTACAAGAAGTATGACGAACGATGTCCGTTTGAACGGCACCAACATGGGCACAGAAAACGTTCGGTACCATGGCACTTCCTTTATATACCAGGTAATCATTGTGGTAAGGTGGCCGTGGATACGTATCCCGAAGGCCTTGTATTTCTGTCTATGGTTTATCTCGTTTTCGAGATAGCACGGACGTCGAAATTAAATGTACATCCCCTGGAAGTCCCACGGGCTCCTGCCAGTTTGCATGGAACTGGAAAATGAGGCAAAACTAACAGCTTCATGTACGGTTGAGGACAGAGGATGGAGGGCTTGTTAGGCTCTCCACCGAGAAGGAGACGGTGTAGTCCTTAACGCAATAAATTGCTTTACTCACAATTCGACCGGATAGTTGAACTTTACTTAAGTTTTGCCTATCCGGGGCTATTCTCGTATTGTATAGGAAAAGGGAAGGTAGGAAGTATACTCCCCGGAGCGTCTCCTCTAGAAAAGCCAGCAATTGAGAGACTCTCCCTTCCCCTTTACATTTAGCAGTTCATGGAAATTATTTCTTACGTAGTCCCACCACCCTAAGGAACACGCCGTATGTCGCAGTATTTATAATTCTCTTGCGGACCACGCAATAGCGGCGTCGGTTTTGTGACACCGTATCAAACTCGTAAGGTGGGCTCCCGATATTAGGTCTAGTACGAGCACGTGTTGGTAAGAGGGTTACTCAACAGAGCCGTTAGCTACCCTTCTAGAGCGTGCACAGATTGATTGACAACATATTGTCACAAAGATAACCCCTGATTCCGGCAAAACCAAATTCAATCCCGACCCTAAGACAGGAACTCTTCCATTATCTGTTAGAAGAACACCCATATAAGGCAAATAGTGCAGCTCTCAGTCGGGCCCAACATGATACATGTAGATGATCTGCCTGGGCTTTGTTTGCGTGAGTAGACGGCTTCGCCCCTAGGTGTTGCCCATCGCTCGTAAGACTCAGGATAGTCATTGTCGAGATTTGTCATATATCAAATCAACCATATTCATGTTAGTTAGGCGCAAAAGTAAGAAGGCCTCATAATAACTAACTCGTCTCTGTGGCCAACGATAGTGGCGGATACCCTCTTCTCGAACGCGCTGGATGTTCCGTTGACAAAGCTTGGAAAGCTATGCCGTAATGCACAGTGATAATCTTACAGGCTTAAAGAATATCACGACTGTACTGGTCCTCCTCGGGAGCAAAGCGCTCGAAGAAATTGTGGTAACTTTGATAAAGGGAATTCCAGTCATCATTCCGGGATTGATCTAAACACCGATGTCGACTAGACATGCGCCGTTTGTGAAAGTTGTAGCTTCAAGTATATGAGTGTATAGCATTGGCTACTCATATGACCACACATCGAGCAAGGGTGAAATATGATTGAAAACCCATCTTCGTTTACGGACACGTTTGTTATCCTAGAGGCCCGTTGTAGCAACCTGGGGATCATATTGCGCCCGCCTGTCTCAAGTGGTTGGAGAAGACGCCGTATGATTCTATGGAGGTAAAGTTCGAACTAGCCGTTGCATTTCTGGCGGCTGTTTGCCTGGCCTATCTCTTCAGCCTGGAAGAGAAAGGTCATATAATCGGATCAAGACTCTGGCTATCGAACTTAGTAATTGCGGTCCTTGGCATCCCAGAAGTATTCGATTATTTTTTAGACAATCAAGTTACCTTCCCAGCAGTCACTCTTGGGCAGCCGCACCTGTAGCCGGCCTGCGGCCATTGTCACATGCCACCCATATTTTCCGCCGGGTGCCACGGCCTTCTCATGCAATTCCGCAAAGCTCTGGGGAGGAAGAAAGGGTCTAAGGGCATATTGAGTTTATCCACAAAATAACACAAAAGGAAGTATATGCTAAGGCCGGATACAAATAATGTCCGCAGCCAATCGGTGGGACATGATCCGGGAAGAGCGTCGTAGATGGTATGCGGGTACGCGACTCTTAAATATAGGTTGAATACCCGTTGGATTCCATACTAAGTGACCAGCCTTGAGGCTTGGGGATCTACACACTACACACACATACACACACACACAAAGCTAGGGGTGTCTTACCCCTATTCTGACTTCGACCCCCCAAACTATTTCCCCTTCTCAGAGTTGAAAGCAACGCAATCCACTCCACTGAGCACCCTGGTGGAATGGATTGCAGCATATCCACCGGCCCTTAATTTTAATAGATGGAAATAACAATTTTTCCAAATGGATGGCCACGCGGTGGACGTATGGACGTCGAAAAGGTATTTCGCTTTATTAGCATTTTATATAAAAGGTTATGTACTTTACCGTTTACCGCGTTACCCCATACCGCGTACCGCGTCGGTTCCACTTTCGCACCGCCACAACATGTACGTCCCGGACGCCACACTATTCGTATGGATACGCCACAGCCCACTTATTATGGCCATTATGGCCATCGTGATAGCTTTAAATGGATTGATGTCCATAATCAGCTGGGCCGGGTGGATGGATTGCACGCCAAAGGTTGCGCAATCGCGTGGCCACGCAGTGGATCAGGTTGCATTGCTTTCAACTCTGCCCCTTCTTATACATGATCCCGCGATAATCTATGATCGGCTACTTTAATGAAATAACTTCTCAACTCGCCATTAAGCCCAGTCTATAGCATAGGTGTACAAGACCAAGTACTCTTCTTGTGCGTCGATAGATAATATCTTGCTTCTATATGGCATCACTGAGAGATATTTTAGTCAATGCCAACTTGCGGTGGAATTAATAGACGGTAGTTGGTACACTTACATGCTTTTACGTTCGCGTCTACTTCTCCAATAAATGCTGGGCGATTGCGTATCTCCCCTTTGTCCACCACGCCTCTGCCGCTCGCTCTAAATTCCTTGACTTTATCAAACTTATCTGGGCTCCTTAAACTCTGAGATAGTCCCTGGTACCATCCTAGCTTGTTGTCTGTTGAAAGACCAAACTAGGAAAGTTTCGTCACTCTTGTTTCTCAAACCAGTTATAGCTGGTAGATGCGCTTACAGTGGATGCCTTTTCAATCAGTGACAGTGATGCTGTTCTCAGGTTTGAGTAAACGTCACTCAGCCGAGGTTGGTGAACACAATACGGAATACGCGTGTGTCATTTGTCAAGGAGGATCCCGTAGTAATTATATACCTACAAAACAGTCGGCTGTAGTTGCTTGAAATTTTTACCGGGGTGTGTCAGGTATACATGTATCCATGGGGGGGCCGGCGGTTAAAGATTACACCTCAGATGAGGAACCCAATGTTAACGTTCATCACGTTGCGGAAAAGCTTTTGCACCTATTCTTCTTATCGGAGAATCAACGCTGTTAGTTGCGAATTGCAAAATCCTGCATCTGGCCAAATTCCAATCTACTTCTTCGACAGAATAGCGTTTTGAACCCTATCTTGAAGTGAGGGTCAAGGTCTTGCTATGAAGTACAGTGACATACCTCCCTGTCAGTGGCGTGTATACATAACAGGCCTTTACCGCCTGGATAAACAGCTTGACTGAACCTCAACGCATGCTCATTATCCTGTATTCCACTACCCTGATGTGTACATATCCCAGGAGAAACTGACTCCCTTGAGAAATTGTTCTAGGGCTTAATTTCGGGCACTTTAAGCGGGGTGCTATTTGCATTGGCTGTGTTAACTTCGGCAATAAGATGGACCCCCCCCCTCACGCTCCACCCCCCCCAACGCGCCACCATTTTCCATACAAAATCGCCAAAATCGCATATTTATAATTAATTAAGAAAAATAGATACGGATAAAC
>QJOA01000538.1:0-45191 GCA_004155915.1 Monosporascus sp. CRB-9-2 | reverse complement strand
CCCCCCCCCCCCCCCCCCGGCGTCTCATTACGTCTGCCTGACCCCGGCGAAGTCCAATCGAATCACCCAGCGCAGAGGCGCATTTGTACGTGTAGAACACTGTATCGTGATACCTAAACGCCCCCCCTATTATCGTATCAGTTCATTCGCTTAGGTATCTACATAGGCAATGGAACAACCTTTGCTCTTGGCAAGGACGCAAGCCAGTCGCCCCGAGCCGCAACCTTTTACGAGACGAGGACCGTAACCCGTTGCAGAACCCGTCGAATCCCGCAGGAGCTGGATGTCTTTTGGTTCTTCCCTCAGGAGGATTCAAACTCAGGCCAAGTAAGACCAGTTGTACGGGACAGTTTCTGCTTGGGTTTTTGCACCAGTACTTCGGATGGGCGACTTTATTTAGTACGCTTGGTATCCGTCCGTACAGTAGTCGCCCGTCTAGCGATGCGGGGTCCCAACAAGTGGAACCAACCGATTGTCCGATCAGCTCGGGAGCCTGTATGCATACAGAGTAGTGGAAACGACTCCTACATATTACAGGTAGCACCTTACCTAACATGACCAGCTACCGGGTTATAAAGAGGGTCTGATAAGGACTAACAAGATTTCCAGGGCCGCTTTGCCTCTTGTGTGACGAACAGTCGGGTCCGAATCTATGGAGTGATACTTGCTCGGCACAAGGGGGAACCGCCATCTCGCAGACGATGAAATGCGAAGCTCAATAGCCACATTACATCATCCGGTTCCCGGCTCGTTAACAATCTTCTGTTATGACTGTCCTTCGCAATTTATGTAGACGGTTCGCAATGAATGCCTTGGGGCAATTTCCTTGTGCGAGAGACTTTAGTTTAGTAGGTAGCGCGCTTGGCACCTGGGCACCGAAGTCCATTCGGCCGAGATCAAGCGTCCAACCCCAGCTCCCCCACGATCTCCTTGATGTGCGTCTTGTCCGCCTTGCCCCAGTCGACCCCAAGTAACTTTTGCCGCCGCCGCTGCTGCTGTGTTCTCTCCTGCCCGTCATCATCGGCATCTGCCGACATGAGCGACCATAGCACGTCGATAACCTGGCTCCTGATTCTGGGCCAAGGGTGAAACATGAGCGCGCCCAGCCTCCTTCTCGCCTCGAGGACGCCGGCCTGCCTCTTCTGCATTAGCTCCGACGTTATCTCCTTGGTGTCGCCGGAGCTTGTCTGGCGTGCCGGAGCTGAGGTAGCGGTCAGGGACGGAGGCGAGGAGTCGGCGGCTGCGATGCCACCGTACACTTTGATGCAGGCCTCGAGCTTACGCACATTTCCCGTCTTATACCCCGCCTTCTGCACCCATAGGCAGAGCTGCTTCAGGTTTAGGTCCCCGCAGCGCTGCGGTAGACCGATATGAAAGAGGAACGCGACGACCTCTAGCGTAGGCACTACGACACGGTCCAGACCCAGGTAGCATATAAGGTTGTCGAGTAATGCCGTGAAAACCCGCCGCAAGTTCTCGTCAGAGACCTCGCAATAGTTAGCTAGCGCTGCGCGTGCCTCGATAACCAGATCTTCATTCCCCGTATCCGCCGAAGTCACTAGGCCGGCGAGTAAGATCGACATGCAATCTGCCGTTGCTATCGCCCAATACTCCGCTATTGCCTGACGCATTCTTTCTCTATTGCAGAGATTGAGCAGGGATTCGAAGTACCCTTTGGACGAGAACGACATCTTTTTGAACGGTTCGGAATACCTATACCAGGTCAGTACTATTCGGCAACGTGATGACTATGAAGATACGTACTCCGGCTGCAAGACCAATGCCAACACCGATTGGGCTTCGACACGAACTTTATCCAGCTTTTCGGCTGCTAAACGGAGGATTCGAGGAAATAGGTTAGTTACGATCTCTTCGTTATATATCTGCGAACACCAAATCGTCTTGGCCGTTTTGATCGCTGACAGCCGCACGTGGGAGCCAATGTCACCCCGAGCGTTCGTTGTATAATCGTCCAGGCCGTCAGAGATGATGGCTAGGAAGTCCAGCGCGTTATCCTTTAGCACCCTTCTATCGATTAGACTTTCGAGGATTGCGACTCGCGTCTCGATCTCTTTGTCAATGGACCAGCGCCCTGCCAACACTTTGCTCGCTAAGTTACTCTCCCCCCCTGTTTGATTCAGTGAGGTTAATAGAGGATAGGCGCGGGTGATAGCGTGGAAGAAGCCATTGCCATGCCTATTCCGCAGCGTCTGTGTTCGAGAGACCTTTTCGCACCAGCCTTTGATGATACTTGCACGGCTTCCCGGGGTGGAAAATATGAGAAGGACCAACGCAGCTTCGGAAGACGCGTTAACGACTTCAGACTCGTCTCGATCGAGCCAGCCACTCATCAAGTCGCTCAGTATTATTAACAGCTCATCCAGTTGCGCGGGCCGGTCACTCCGCAGGCCATCGATGTTTCCCGCAACAATAGCGGCAGTCCGGGAAGCATCATCTTCCACGATGGCAGAGCCTGATGGTAATAGCCCGCGTGCCCCACTGGCGGCCTCCTTTTCCGAAATCACCCTCATCAGGAAGATGAGCGATGAAGATACCACCAGTCGGCTAACAGCCTCGGCAATCAGTTCTGGCTTGCGATATTTATTGTTCCGTGAATCCTGCAGTATCTCCTGTATCGCGTTAAGCAGCGAAGAGACCTGACTGCTCTTTAACGGTTTAGCAGCTTCGAGCAACAATGGGAGGGAGTCCACGACAGCTGCGAGACTAAGTAGTAAACCGTGTCGTTCTTCTACCTGTCGAGCTTGAAGAGTCTTCAGATTTGATAGCAGCAATTCAGTGGAGCTGTTGAAGCGATCAATAGGATCTGTCTCCCCAGTTTTGGCCAGTTCCACTGTCAGGGACCCAAAAGAAGCAGCTGCGACTCGCCGAGCGTTCGCATCAGCATCGCCGATACCTCTCCATCCAAGCGTCGCTTCCAGCAGGGCCCGCCCGTAATGCATTGAAAGCTTAGTAGCCTGTAAAGCCACCTGATGTATTGCCCTGGCGCGAAGAGCGACAGCGTGATAATCAGCCGTCTGAACGACGGCAATTCCCTCTTCCACTGTGTCGGGGTGACGGCCGATCAGCTCTTGCAGAGCGGCAGATGCTCCGCGCCTGATATTCCCAGCCGGGTCAAGCGATGCGGTAACTACCAACTCGGTTGCGATTACCTGTAGTATCGAAGCAGCCTTATCATGACCTCTAGCGACTAGCACGCTTTTAGTCTGCACATGGAGCAATTCAGCAGTGCTATACCGGCGAGCCAAAGCCCAAATGCCGAAGCAAGAAGCATCCCTGACATTGGTGCCAACCGAACCCCCAGATGGGTTACGTTTCTCGAAGCTAAGGCCCATCAGCAACGCATGGATGATATCAGAGAGGTTCTCGGGTGGCGGTGCTCTTCGGTATAGAAGGTGGGAGAGGGTCAGCATCAAGCCGTGCCACTCGGAGGCGTCAACGGCCGTGATATCTCGAGTGGGCGGCGCCGATGGGTTCCCCTTGTTCTTCACCCAAAGAACGTTCCGGTTGAGGGACTCGAGGACAGCCTCTATGACTTGCGAAGCCATGTCAGGCTCCAGCTTGAGAGTAACAACGCTTAATGCCTTGCTGGCAGCGAACCTAACTGGTGTATCATTGTCTGCGAGTTGCTCGAGTAGATATCCAATGGAGGTTTCCGTTATTTCGGTGTCGGCCGTAGATTGGTTCTCCTTCCGCAAGACCAGTGTGACGACTGAACGCATCACTTTGATCAGCATCTTGCGGGCAAGGGCAGACCCGTTGATAACTTGAAAGGCTTCATCAGCTTCCTCGGTAGAGATGGCTTGTGCAGTGTAGAAAACGTCCGAAAGATAAGGGTCCATGATAGAAGTATCGGCAGAAGAACTTAAAACCCCGGCCAGAAATGCCAGACTGCCGATATAGTAGTAGGGAGACTTGACTTCGTCTTTACGGGGTCGCAGCGTGGAGAGTGCCCATTGAACGAGGGCCTTGAGTACGCCGACTTCTTGCATGTCTTTCCGCATCGCCAAGCGTACCAGAAGCGCCTTTGCACCATCTCGCTCTTTTCCTGGCGACGCGAGATACTTGGTAGCCAGCGGGATGACCCTCGTGGCAATGCCCGGAACTTGCTGCGGCCACTGGAATCTAACAACGACGGGCCTGTCAAGGTCATCCGCGTCGCCGGACGAGATGGTCGACAGGTCGAATGGCGCGAAGAGTAACTGCGACAGCCACAGGAGAACAACGTAACGCTCATGCCAGGTCCACGAGGCGGCTGTCATCTGCTCTACATCCGTCTCGGCTCTCCTCTCGGCCTCCTCAATAGCTAGCAGGAGAAGCTCGAGGTACCTAGTTTCCACATTGAGAAATCTAACAATAACTTTCTCGCCCCTGATCTTGCAGAAGGTATAGATTATCCTGCAGATAGCATTCGATAATGGCGTCAGTAGCTGAGAGCGCAGGGAGAGCGACCTGCTCCTCTGGCGGTCCTTGAGGCATTCGAGGAATGCCTCTGCCAAGACCGGCAGCCATTTTGGAAGGTGCGGGTCAAGCAACTGCGGGAGCTCTTGAAAGGGCTCTAAGACCTTGAAAATCTGTGTTAGAAACATATATAGTGCGATGTGTTGCGTCTTCGACCTACCTGGGACACCAGTCTTGTGGTTTCTCTCGTGCGCACCCTGCGCCGCAGCTGTCCGTTGGGCTTGCGCAGAAACGGCTCGAGGGACTGATCGAAATCTGCTACGAGGTCTGCGGAGTATCTCTGGATCACCACATCTCGGTCTAACTCTGATTCGTCCATTCTAAACGTGATGATTTCGGATTGCAGGCGATAGACTGGACTCCTTGGCCTGGCCTAGGTGCGAGTAACTATCCTCTAAATATCGGGAGGTAAGAGCCTGAACTTGGGTTTACAGTGGAGGTCCGAAACAACCCAGTTTTTCCAGGCAATGATTTCAAAACCGCATGCAATAGGATTTTGTCCGCAGCGGGACACGAATTATAGACACTTGGGGGATAGCCGCATCTGAAGGCCTTTATATTCTTGTCTAGCTAGGTCGACAGTACCATATGCAGATTATATGTAGGACCTTGACTGTCCTCAATTGCTCGTTCTCTGCTTTGTTGCAACAGATCTATTCATACCGCTTAATTGCATATATGCAGGTTAGTATCAAGGCGCAATACCAACCAACTCGCTATATCCTCTTCTAACACCTCTCACGTGTCCAGGCAATATTTGTACGATTCAAATCTAGACAACTCAACGATGAAGCAGAGAAATTCTGGTTCATATTGAGATTGTTTTCAGTGTGCAGTTTCTTGTCGCCATACCTCCCAATAGATTGCGGACTCTATCCTGGTGGCGTCACTCGAGACGAAAAGCACAAAACGTATTTTACATATTTGCGGCTACTCCTGTGAGGGACGATCCTATCGTCTACTGGCCCATCTATGCGTGATACGGGTTGAAAGGAGTACCTAGCAGTATATCTGGTTTTGCGGCCATAATCTTGCGTCCATCCACCCCATATAAACCAGCCATTATTTATACCAGACTCTTAATTGGGTTGGAGTAGGATACTTCATCTTGATGGACCAGAGATGGCAGAGGTACATAAGCTCGACGTATTGACATTGTATGACTGAAAACCATGAAGAAATTCCAAAGCGCAAAGAATAGGGGTTCATGGTTCTTGTCTTACATTCACACTGTGCTAAGTTCAATACTTGACGATCTTGGGTTCGGCATTACGTAGAAAAAGCGATTGACCTGGGTGGTAACCTTTTAATACTACCACCCGTAACTCGTGGCCCGTTCTAGACAACCTCCCCAACAGATTTTCGCTGTCATACGAGCGAGAAGTGCAGTAGATATTGGATATACTTCACCTCATAAGTGACGAAAGGAATATGGGTTTAGGAAGTACAACCAAGTGCCCAAGGCAGTTCTGCAAGGACATAGCTCGCGACAGTAGCTCCTTGTACTTTCTTACTTCTACCAAAAGTTCCTGTGCCCACCACTTTATGGATGGCTAGATGGTGGTGGCCCTTATCCACGATCGCTGCTTAAGTTCGCCCTCTGGCCATGGCCTTACGCTAGAATAACATTTACGTCACCAGAAAGCGCATTCATAGCTTTGGATTGCTCCTGAATGAAGGATGCAGCAAGGTTCATTGAGTGGGCGGAGATAGTTGGCGCGGTGGCGCTTTGGAGAAGTTACGGATGAGTTATATATGTCAGGGTATCAGAGTACAAGCATCCAGATGCCAATGCACCTGGGCCAAACGATACTATAGACTAGCTAATAAAGAGGATATTTGTGTAATGATGGTCGTAATTTCTCAGAGGTCCCCGCTTCTCGTCGCTGAACTGATCAAAAATGCCACCTCCGCGCCATGTGAGACAAAAGCAAAGGGTATCAAAAGAGTATCAAATGGGAGAAGAGACAGCGATGGCTCCCACAAGCACATCGAGGGCCGAGCTGTGGGTACCTGCCGTGGCATTTACGTAGGGGCCGTTCCAAGTGACCCCCAGCTCATTGCGTTCGTTCCGGTCCTTCGCCCATATCGCGTCCGCATTCCTAAGGATGAAGTTCTTGATGGGCTCGCTAGGCTTCGCCTTCTGTAGGTAATGCAAGTTTCTCATGAAGATGCCCTTGAACTGAGCACCGTCGGCTCCGCAGCTCGGTTCGCATCCCTCGTACAGCACGCCGTCCTTGGACAGGTGGGTAATGGCCGCAATGGCGATCTTGGTGGCCTCGTCGAGGAATGACAGGTCGCCAGTCGCCGTAGACAGCTCGACCAGAGCGCCCAGGATGACGCCTTGGTTGTAAGTCCATGTTTGCAGCCCGTTGTTCTCGCAGTCGTCCGTGAGCCCGTCGTTGATTAAGTTGTCCTTGTTGATCATTCCACTGTTCTTAAACCAGTCCCATTGAGCCAGGGCGTTATCCAGATAGTAGTCTTTCTTTCCTGGTACCCGATTGGCGAGAGATGCTGCCGTAGACAGGTAAAGTTCGTTGGCAATAGCGTTGGTATATTTCACTGTTTTGCTCCACTGCAATTTTCGGCGTCAGTATTAGCTCTACTGTAGATAAGTAGGGGAGAGTCGCTGAAAACAAGTTATATTAGGAAACTGAAGCGCCTACAACTCCCAACCGTGGAAGTTCATCACTGGATCGGCGACTTTGACGCAGGGAATATTCCTAGATGCTACTTACGTATATACCACCGCAGGTTGAATTGCCCTTCTTCATATCTTCGAATATCTCCTCTGCTTGTGGGAGATAACGTTCATCTCCTAGACCCAGAACACCAAGGTCGTGGGCGCGGATTAATGCCAACGCCCACCATCCTTCATCGTCATAGAAGTCGTTGAGAAAGTCATCGAACCCCCTCTGCGAGATACGTAGCTTTGGCACTCGGAAGTACGTCGACGTCGGTAAGCCAGTGAATGAAAGAATCTTGGTCGCCTGGACGGTTGTCTTTTGTGCTTGCACATAAGTATTCTGCATCATTTCTGCTAAGCCAAGTTCACGCGAGGCAGCTGGATGTATAGCGGCGAAGTCAGCAAGGGCGGTAAGGACATTGGCACTGTTCCACCATCCCGTCGTATCCCACAACCCTGACGCGCGATTGTACCAGCCCTGAAGGGTTTCAATGGCGGCGATAGTGTTGGCTTGATACTCGGCCTGGGGCTTGAAGTTGGCCTGAGAAGACATTAAGAAAACAGCACGCGAGGCCAGCCCGCCAATGAGAGAAGGAGAAACCATTTTGACGAGGGGAAAGTGAGCTGCATAGCAAGATCGCCACCAGGAAACATTGGAGGTTTACATTCGGGCGGGCATTATCATATATACATACGAGGACCCAGAAAGCTTGGGACGAGGAAACTCAGATACAGGGACGAGAGCCCATCCCCACCGCTTTGATGGAGCGGCAAAGATTAAGGGAACACGGGTGAATAACCCCTGACAATATGTGCTAGATAACATAACGCCAGCGGGTCTTTCACACATGTCTGCTCAAACGGCATGCATGGGATCGCATGAACACAACCCGCGCCCTCGAGGTCGGCATGTTGGGGGTGTTATACCGCATTTCCTCGTCGCAGCTGACAGGGCAGCTTGTTTCCCGAACTCTGGAGTGCATCGCTGCACAAGGTGATTGGCAAGATGCCCTTGGGATCAACACTTCTGTACATGTGTATTAGCAAACTGCAGAAAGGAGTAGGATGCGCAAACATCTGGGCAATAGCGCTTAATGATAGGGGGTTAGGCGACATGTCTCAAGTTGGAATGGGTCCAGTGCCTTATTGGTATCAGATGAACTCCGCATAAGGCAAGTGGAGATTTTATTTGCGCAGGGCTATTTTGCATGACTTGGCAGCTTCGGCTGACGGAAAGCATGGCAACGGAAACGAATGCAACCCTGCCTAGCCACGTTGCGCCTAGATCTTCCTAACTAAACCCTAGGACAGATTTTAGCCTTTAAAAAGACGAAATTAGAGAGAACTGTTTCCATGATTGATCATTCACACCACGTGAGAAAGATCAACGGGTGGCTGAGTATCTACGTAATAAGTATAACTGATTGAAAAGCTTGCCTCTCCTAAAGCGGCTAACGAACGTGTAAGCGCTCGTCAGCAGGATCCACCTACGCGCATGTGGAAGTCTAGTCAGGGGCACCCTTACATTACATTACCATATCACTATTGCGATTTTTTAACCCACCTGCAGTTAATACGGCGTTTGAACTGGGCTAGACCTTTTTAAAGCTGTGGCTGAATATTAGCACTAACCGATCAAATCTTCAAAGCCTAACATGCACCTGACGGCCTGGGAAGGGGAAGGGAAGTGCAACTACCGTTGATCTGCATTGGATCTGCAGTTAGTTGGTTGTTAAACTCATATCAGTCGGTTGATTATCCTAACCCGACCCCAATCCAAAGCCCTCTAATGTGCGCTTCCGCCGCTGCAACTCCTTACGCTTTGTATTAGTCACGAAAGTTGTTTTCGTTATCAGCGAATCATCTGGTCAGCTACGACCCAGATGATGAGCTGCCACGTTGTAGTTGATGGTATCATCGGCAGGTCTCATCAAAGTGTGATTGCCAATTCCGAATCTACGTTGCAATTGCTACCTAGCGATGACAGATGAGCCCTATTTGGAGAGGGTGACCCGGTAACATACTTTTATGCCTCGACTTTCTCCTAGACTCTAGGCCATCCGGGTGGATGTCCACTTTGCCAACGATCGCGGTCACCTTCGGCTGCTAACCATAGATTCCTACAAGAGGCCGGCTTCATTCGACGAGACGTCTGATCCAGCATGCGGACTTCTGTGTCTTATGGGTGAAGATTGGGGTCCGGGTGTCCCTCATCTCATGGACGACTTAAAATCGGTAGTTTGTCGGCAGGACAGAGATGGTGCGAAACACGTTGTCGTGACGTCTGTTGTCACGGAATCGGCCTGTCATAATCAAGGCTAGATTCAATGCCACAACGGAGCCAGAATTGCAACAGTTCAGCTTAGCGAAATGCCAGAAGATAGGCCGGATGAGGCGACCCAGTTGATGCAGGTGCCGGTGACGCCGTCTACCTTCGTTGAACCTTCAGCCGAACACCGAATCCAACCGTGACACCTCTCCAACTTGATTCTCCGCATTGACCCCATACAGGGTCCCAAGCCGGGCCAATTCCCGTGCAAAGTCACGGTCGAAATCTAGATCACCCCGCAATTCCCCGCAAAATACGAATGCATAGTACCGAAGATACCTGGAGTAATGATTCTCCTTCGGCCCTGTACGGGGCGCCGGCCTTGAAATGGCTACCGAGGATACGGGTTGGGAACAATAAAGGCTGGCTGCATGCTGCGCCTTTGCATAGGGCATTGCTCTTCAGCTGTTAAGCAGTCCAAAAGTTGGGCAAAATGCTGCTCTCAGCTCCTATCACGACGTCTCTCTTTGCCGCTGCCCTTTTGGGTGGTGGATTTGCAAAGCTAGTGGCCACGGAAAATGCAACACACCTAGTCCTCAATAACGATCGTCTATATACAGCCGTGGACAAGGCATCTGGTGCCATGATCACGTTGCATCTTGATGGCCAGGATTTGCTTGGTCCCCGGGCAAACTCTAAAGGCCGCTTCTACTTAGATTGTTACTGGTGAATATCCCAGCTCATGCGCACAAGAGAGACGATGCTGACTGTTAGGGAGTACCCCATCCGGATTTTGGACGCCGGGGAAGATGCAACCCACGTATGAGCTTTATTCCGGGATCGATTCCACGAATACTAGTTATGGAGGGATCAAGATGTCGGACACTTACACGCCGACCGGCCAAGTGATGGAGCAGTATTGGTTTCTAAGGGATGGCGAAACTGGCCTGCACACTTTCTCGCGTGTGGCCTACCATAACGAAACGACGCCATTCTTGCGTAACTTACAGGAGTTGCGTACCCTCCTACGACCTAATTCCGACATCTGGACACATCTTGCGACCAACGAAGTACAATATGCGCCGTTACCTGGAGCCGAAGCTATCGCAAACCAAGTCGTAGTTCAGGACGCGACGTGGTATCTGGGCAATACACCCGATGATCCTTGGTACGATTAAAACTCTCCCTGCGCCGGCCTTACGAAGTCGTGGTGCTCATGGCCTTAAGCTAGACCTCGAACTAACGTCTCTGTAGTATGTATCAGTGACATTTCTCGCCATATCATCCTGTTATTATCTTCTACCTGTTTCCCTAGACGGAAACGGAAAACCCAGTTGATGGCTTGACGTACAAGGTATTAACGTATCACAGACGTCCAGCAAGAAGCGGATTACTTTACAAAGTATACATTTCAGGATACCTGGAGAAAGCACACCGCCCATGGGATGTTGGTCTCCATTGGTCGAAGCAACGTGGATACCTGCTTACATGGGTTACTAGGTATGCCGATGGTTCCCAGACCTCTGATGGCTCCACGTTTGGCATATGGCTGGTCATGAATACAAAGGAGACGTATTATGGCGGTCCATTACATTCCGATCTCGTTGTGGATGGGATTGTCTACGATTACATGGGTCTGTCTTGCCGCCCTTTGTTGATTCTGTGTCGTCACCCTATTAACTTCTGTATAGTCTCCAACCATCACGGCGATCAAACGGTAAGTCGGCCAGAAAGATGTAGAAAGGATTCTACTAACGTGTTCGAACAGCCAAACATCACTAATGGTTACGATCGAACTTTTGGTCCAGTAAGTGGCATTTCCTACATACACGCGGCCCTGCGTAGGTCACTTGGCTAACCTTGATAGCAATACTTTCACTTCAACCATTTCCCTGCAGGCACTGACCTGCTCACGCTTCGAGCGGATGCAGCGCAGTACGCAGACCCTGAATGGAACACGGGATTCTATGACTCGATCGCCAGGCATGTTCCCAACTATGTGACTGGCTCAGAGCGCGGTATCTTAAAACTTCAGGTCGAGCTGCCAGACAATGCGAAGAATGCAATTGCTGTGTTGGCGGAGAACGGGTTGGACTTCCAAGACAACGTCTACGACCCGAAAGTTTACCAATACTGGACCGAGATCGATGAAAGCGGAAACGCGAGAATACCTCGAGTGAAAGCCGGTACTTACCGACTCACCATCTACGCAGATGACATCTTTGGGCAGTATATCCAGGATGATGTTGAAGTCATCGCGGGCAAAGAGCAGGCGATGCAAGTCCAATGGTCAGAAGAACGTGAAGGAGATGAGATATTCCGAATCGGCACGCCTGACAAGAGTAGCGGCGAATACAAGCATGGCTACGAGCGGGATCCGACTCACCCGCTTCATCCTGAACAATACCGAATTTACTGGGCCGTCTATGATTTTGTGGACGACTTCCCGAATGGTGTGAAGTTTAAGGTTGGCGAGAGCGATGTGGCGCAGCATATGAACTATGTTCACTGGAGTGTGTTTGGAGGCTATGCCAACCACGTCCGTCCTGAGCCATACTATGGAAATGGGAATGTCAACAATTGGACTATCCTCTTCGACCTGGAGGCGTTACAGTTCGAACAAAAACAGCAGGCTACCTTCACAGTCCAACTCGCCGGCGCAAAGACCGCCGCCGGGAACACGGACGTCTTCAATGCCTCCGAACCGCATTCGAACTTGAAATACACCGTTAGTGTCAACGGAAAGGAGCTCGAGCCCTGGGTAATCCCGTAAGTGTTCGCCAAGCGATAGTCGATCCAGCTCGAGGCTGACAGCTCTACCAGATACCACCAGAGCAGTTCCTGTGCAGTGAGGTCTGCCGTCGTCTGCTACAACATTGCGAACAAGTTCGTTTTTGACCCCGCCGTGCTCAAGGAGGGAGAGAATGAGATCACCCTGAGCCTGCCATTTAACGCCACTAACTATGAGAGCGCAATCCTGCCGAACTCGGTCTATGTCCAATATGATGCGCTGAGGTTGGAGATAAAGTAAGCTGGCTCATTACGGCTTTGCTAGGCGGACCGTGGAAAACGAGATCGAAGAAACATGAAGCAAGTTCCCAGCATCTTCCTAGGATCCCCCTCCTCGTGATACCCGACTTATTCCTCTTCCGCTGTCCTTCTGGTCTCCTAGAGCTCTAGTCTTCGTGAACAACATGATATTCGAGCGTAGTTACGTTAAACGTATGATTCTGCGATTACGTAGCCCGCTAAATTATCCAAACATTCTTCGCTTTCAAGAATTGACAGTTTGGTCTGTGAAGCAGCACGAACAAGCCAACTCTACGGTCACTGAGACTGACGATCCGGTAGGCGCTTTGCATAAAGCCTTATGGATGCGGCCGTTACTAATGGATGCCATGAGCTGTAAATCGACAAACAAATCTAGAAGGTGATATTGTCCATATACTTCGTGACTCCAATCCCAATGTGCGCTCACTACCGCTTATTGATGTAGAGTCATTGAGATATCTTGGAGCAATAACTACGGTGTAGAGGTGTGTATTATGCGCGCACTGAATAGGCGCAATGGAAGAAATGCGAGGAGGCTCAAGGGACATAGTGAGCTAGAGGAAGATCTTCGTAGCATTCGTTGCACGTTTGCCTGAGTGGCGCTTTTAGGACGACGGAATTCTGCGCTAAGATACTCAATATTCGGCTTGATAAAAGCCCCTGTGCGACTCGTCGACGTCACAATGAACGAGTTTGAGATTTGACATTAGGCCGCGCAACGATATTCCGAAGCCAAAGACAAAGGCAATGAAAAGCTCAAAAGGGCGACGTGGCGATACTTCCGCATAGGTATCAAGCCGACAGGGCAACAACATGTTTGGATATGAACTCGCGTGAATCTGTATACACTGTTGGCACTGCTTTATTGCGTACCTAACAACCTTACCAAGTGGCAAGGGGTGGGGAATAGGCGCCGATAACGCTGGTATACATCAGGTTGCCAGTTCGGCATATGATTGACAAATTGTCGGCAATTGGTACTTTCAGGTGCTGCTGGCTGGTGGGCTTTGTTAGGGCCAGGCAGAAGAATGCTGCCTGGGACAGCCTTTGTCTACTGATGATCCTTTGTCACCCAATCGTGTATTGTTATGACCCAAGGACTTGGCCCATTGCCAGACGGTGGGAGGATGTATGGACATCTCCGATAAAGGGTCTTGGCTTACGTAACCGGCTCGAAGGGGTTCAATAAAGAAAATGAAGCTTGGCAGTTCGAACCAGTCGAATAAAGGAAATGGTTTAACGGGCTTAACAAAATTTAACTATTATAAGTAAATCGAACTAGTTTAAATATTTCGAACCAAAATAAATGTATATACGTTTAATATTTTTATAACTTAAATAATATTAATTTATAATATAATTTAATTATTTAAATTATTTACAGTTATTTATTAATATTAAATATATTTATTATTTTATTATTTAAACTTTTATAATATTATTATTAATATAAATTATATAATTAAATTTAATAATTATTATACGTTATAAATTTTTTTATAATACTGTTAAACTTTAAATGATATTTAATATTATTATTATATTAATTAATAACGTTCTATATATGCGAACGAGATATACGAGCGAGCGAAACACTTTTTAACTATTTTAATTACTTATCTTTAGTCGTTTATTTCTTAATATTAACGTTATAGAACGCCTTATAAAAAAAGCGAGAATGAACCTAGTTATTTAGGTTAAAAAAAGAAACTCGAAACTTAGTTATAGAGAGCTTAGTTTTATTTATGAAGTTTCGCATTTTACCTTAGCATACCGTTTTAACGGCAGATGCGCCCGAATTGATATTGTTCTTAATTTGCGGAAATTAACGCCGACCGAAAAAAAAAATCTATTATTAACCGAATTTTTGACCTAGATACGTAAGCGTTTTCTGTCTGGCTTTAATACGTTAAAGATATAACAAATTTATTGCTTGCTTAACGCGTTATAGAACGTGTCGGGGTTAATTAAGCGTCGAACTTTATTAAACGGTAAAAAAAACTTTAAACGTATTTAAATCGGAAAATCGATTATTAACGGGTTTTATCCGAAAATCTGGAAACATTTTATAAATAGTTCGAGCTTGTTCGAGTTATTATCGTAAAATATAGTATTGTAGAAGAGGATATTTATAATTTCGACGAGACTGGATTTTTGATAAGGTTTTTTATAGTAACGAGTATAATAATTATTAATGTCGAAAGATGTGGAAAACCTAGATAAGCGTAATAAGAAAATAAAAAATAGGTTATAATTATCCAGGCTATTAATTTTTAAAGTTAGGTTATGCTGTTATTTGTTATTATAGTGAGGAAAAATTATTTTAGATTTTGGTATTGTAATAATTTATTATTAATAGCCGATTAAAAGATCGTATTAAGTGATAATAGTTAGATAATAAATAAATTAAGTTTCGAATAAATCCAGCATTTTGATAAATATATTCGGACGTGTACGAAAAGTTCGAAACGTTTTCTTATTTTCGACGGCTACGAAAGTTATTATTTGATGGAATTCGAAGAGTATTGCGTTAATAATAATATTATTACGTTTTATATACCCGCGTATATATATTTTTTTTTAAATTAGCTAAATACGTAAAATATATTAAACGGTTTAAGGTAAATATCTTAATTCTTTAAAGGCCTAACTTTTTAAAACGAAACGTTTATTTTTATCCGATAGCTTTATTAGTCCCTCGCCGATATAAGCATTATTAACTTATACGTTAACGTTAAATATATAACCGATAACCTTATAAAAGTTTTGCGCCGTTAGTTTGTTCGTTTTATATTAAGTATTATAATTGGTAAGTAAGGCCGTATTTTATAAAAAGAATAAGTCGATACGGTGCATATTTAGTTTTCGGAAAGCTTAATATTTTTTTCGCTATTAAAACAAATTTTAAAATAAACCTTTTTTTTTTAATAACCGCTTTAATTATTATTTAGATCGTATTATTAATAAAGTTGGCCAAAAATAACGGGTTTTTATATTAATAATACCATATTTTACTTTTATTTTAATATTTGTGGATATAAAAATGTTTAATTTAAAAATGTTTAAACGTATAATTACTAAATAATATAATTATATTATTTTCGCTTTTAAATAAATATTAAACGATCAATTTTAAATTGCTATAAATAATTTTATTTTTAAACGATAATATAATTTGGTTATTATTAATAAGATATATTTATTATTAAAAAATTTTTTCCGGGTTAAATTTGTTTATATTTGTAACTTACGTTTTAATTTTTTTCTTTATATATATTAATTTACGTATATTATAATTATTAATAACGTTATAAAGAAAAAATTTACGAAATATAACGGCTTTTATAAAGCTAGCTTATTTTATATTCGTTTTTTTGTAATACTTTAATTAAACGGTAAATTTAAATAGTTAGATCGTATAATCGATTAAAATTGTTGCAAAAAATCCAGTTACGAATAAAGTTTTCGAATTCTATATCAGTTTATCGGTTTTGCCAAAATGTTATTATACGTATACGTATTGTTATAATCTAAAGTTTTAGCTTATTACTAAACGGTTAGAAAATATGTAAATATTTCCGATAAAAAGTTTTAATTTACGTAATTAATTCGAAAGGTTTAAAAAAAATTTAATGCTTAACGTTTCGAATTAAAATAAATATATATATACGTTTATTATCTTTAAAGCTTAAATAATACCAGCTTATAATAATAATTAATTACTTAAATTACTTACGGTTATTTGTTATTATTAAACGTAATTATTATCTTACTATTTAAATTTTTATAATATTATTGTTAATATAACCTTTACGATTAGATTTAATAATTAATTAAGCCTATAATTATTACACGTATATCTTGTTTTTTTAAAATTACGCGGTAAAATTAAAAAAATTCGAATTTATGTTATTTTAAAAGAGGGGATAATAACGTAACATATTCGGACTTTAATTAATAAATTTTTTAGAATTTAAAAATAGCAAAAAAAAAATATTTAAAATTAAAATGGTACTAATAATAACCTATAACGTAAGGAATCGTATAAATATAAGTATAATTATAAATAACGTTAAGTTATTAAGTTATTACGGATTTTCGTTTTTTTAAAGAAACAAATGCAGAAAACGAAGCCCATTTTCTGAAATTAACACTTAGGCCTTGCTGGCTCGTTACGGGGATTTGGGATTTGATTGGTTAATTGTTAGCGTTGTGGAGCGGTACTTGAGTGACTTTGAAAAAGAGCCAGCGAGGCCTGAGCTAGCTGAGGTAAACTGATAATCCTTTGTCACCCAATCGTGTATGTAAGTGCGATTACCCACGGACTAGATTTGTCCTTTTTTAGGCTTTTTTAGAACTTAGAGAACCAACATACAGAGAATTACGCCAGATTCCTGCATTCGATCACTGTGACTGCTGACACAAATCATCGAACGAGGGGTCAACCATCACCCCGGTAAGAACCAGGTATATTAAGTCGGCTTCAGCGAGCATCAAGACTTCCCCCTAACATTCTTTAGACATACAAATCGGCACAATGAAGATCACCGAGGTAAGTACGCAGCAGTAGGGCAACCCAGCCGGCCGACCGCTCGCTCACCATCTGCCCGCCACTTCCAGTTATACATCTACCCCATCAAGTCGCTGCGGCCGCTCTCGGTGCAGCGGGCGCGGCTGCGGAGGGAGGGCCCGGAGCACGACCGCCGCTTCATGCTGCTGAAAGTCGAGGCGGACGGCAGCCACAGGAACATCCAGCCGGTGCACTTCCCGGAGTCCGTGCTGTTCCACCAGGTGATCGAGGACGACTCGGTCATCGTCACGTACCGTGACCCGTCAGAGAAGAAGCCGACGCCGACGCCGGAGCTGCAGGGAGACACGGCGGCGGCAGCGCTGCGTGTGCCCCTGCGCCCGAGCATTGAGGGCCTGGCGGCCGTGGACGTCCAACTCTTCGGCAGCACAACGACCGCATACCGCATGGGCGAGCCGTACGACGCTTGGTTCTCGTCACGCTTCGGTTACAAGGTGATCCTGGTGTACATCGGCGACCACAGGCGCCCTGTACTAGCGCACTCACCCAACAACAACAACAATGAGAAAGTCCCGAGGCAGCAGCGGGGCTGGCTCTCGGCGATCACCTCGTACGTTACCGGAAGCGGCGGCGAAGTAGGAGAACAGCAGAGGCAGCAGCAGGGCGGAGAAGACTTCCTGACATTCAGCGAGGCAGCGCCTTTCCTGGTGACGTCGAGAGCCTCGCTGCGTGATGTCAACAGTCGGCTACCACAGAGCGAGGACGTGGACATGATGGTTTTCCGGCCAAACATCGTTGTCGGCGACGATTACGACCACGACAGCGGCGATGGCAACCACTGCGACGGTGACGACGACGAAACGCAAGCCACCACGGAGAGCGGAGGAGGACAGCAGCAGCAGCGGGGCGGTCAAGCACAGACAGAAACACAGATGCCGGCATCGCCACAGCCGAAGCTCCAGGCGTGGGATGAGGACTTCTGGGGCGAGCTGCGGATAGGCGGCAGCCACCGGCTAGCGCTGACCGCCAACTGTGCGCGTTGCCTGTCCATCAACATCGACTATGACACAGGGCGCCCGGCCGATGGGGAGAGGGGTATCGTGCTGAAGAAGCTGATGGGGGACCGACGGGTCGACAGCGGCAACAGGTGGTCGCCGATATTTGGCCGCTACGCATTCCTGCTTCCGACGTCGCCTGCTTCTGATGATGATGATGCTGCTGCTGCACGCCCTGAGACGATGACGCAGGGCGGCGTCGTCGAAGCCGACGTCGCTGTCGGGGACGAGGTGGTGGTGACGAGACGGATCAGTGACCGAGACGTCTGGAGCTGGCCAAAGAACACATAACATACAATACACAGACGCACAGACACAGGAGAACCCAGTTAGGAAAAAAAGGGAAAAAGTCGGGGCAGCTTGGTGGAAGGAAACTGACGCTAGAAGCCCCCCGGGGGGGGTGGGGGGCGTCGTACTACAACGCGGGATCGCGAGTGGACAGGAGACGTTGGCCTGACGGTGTTAGAGGTGAGGCCCGATCAGCTAACCGTGCCTAACAAAATGCCCGTTCGATCTGATGGTGTCCACTTGGCTCGGGCCCATTGGGACGACGGAGGGGTGGAGGTGCCCCAGGATCAAGGCGAGAGACACCCGTTCGTTGTACACACGTCCGGTAGCGTAACAGGTGGAAGCCACTCATCGTATTACCCTACACCCGCCTAATAATACCAACCTGCCTAGGGCTGACTGACGTCTGGATCTGTCTGTCAGTGCGTCTGTCGTGTAACCCCTCGGGGGAATTTGGGCCTTGCTGGTGTCAAACGGCACGCGGCCAGCCAAGCGATTTCCTCCCGCGCGACCTCAACCTCAATCGGCCATGTATGTGGCTCTAATAAGCGTCTTTTCCCAGAAATTTTGCCAGATCGGGACCTTGCAGAAACGTCGCGTGTTGAAGACAAGGGGGCGGGAAAAAACGGGGAGCAATTCGCGTTACACAGCGCCACCGCAGCCCTGCCCAACAGCAACAACCATTGGGTTTCGTAGCCTCATAGTCGACGACGAGGCCTTACATGGCATCAACAACGACGGCAACAACAACATGCGCCGCCAGCAACGGTGGGGGCCTGGCAAACGCCGCAGCGACGGTGGAAACGTGGCATACATGCGCGTCTGTATGTATATCTGACTGTCCGTCCGTCTGCGCGAAGGCTGAAGATGTAATTCAGGAAAAAGCAAGCAAGCAATAGGACGAAGACGTGGTATATAGTACCTGCGCAGAGTTTTCCTTTTTTTTCTTTCCTTTTCTCCCCTCTTCTTCTCATGGACATGAGCGACCTTTCCTGTTCCGCCTAACGAGATCTAGCCGGGAGAAATATGAGAACTGACAAAAAGATGATGTAGTAGTTGCCCAACAACCTTGCTGTTATACCGTTTGTGAGTTTCCTATTCCGAAACACTGAGCAACACGAAGATGAGAGGAACGAATAATAGGGTTGCCAGAGACCAATGAGAGGGGGAAGGAGGAACAAACAGTCGCTTCATGTCTTTTTCCAATTCACCAAGTCTGTTTGTTCCAGTACACACCATAACCCAGGAAGAGAAAGAAGAAACAATCCATATAATTTTTTAATAGTAAACCAACTCCGAGGACAAGAAGTACCCTGGTCTAAATACTTAATTGTCCGCTTGCCGAGACCATAAACTCCTCAAATGACGAGACTAACGGGAAAGACAGTGAATGCCGGTAATCCTCCGCGCGTAAGACTTGCATGATCCGTGAGGAAGCGATGAGGTGCATTCATCTATCAAGGGGAGAGAAACCACGAGGGAGGCCAAGATGATAGTCGAGGGGTACGAAACAAAACATAGTAGGAGGAAAGAAACCAAGTCATTCCAAGGCAGCAATAATCTACCCAAAACTCCTAGCGCTGAGGATGCTATCGCAAGGTCCCCCATACAAGAAGTGGGTGTTGTCAAGCTGTGGCTCGTTCGACTCCGGTGGCTATGCACTACCGGTGCATGACATGATACGTGACTTTTCTGAAAAGCTTGATACAACTAACTCGACGACAGCCGCAGCCAACAGGAACCTCCGATGAGAGAGCCTCGCGTCTTCGCACCAGGGAAAGCCATGTGCATGTCTGTTTACGGAAGTTTCGCTGCTCTCTCTTGCCGGCAATTCCGGGCTAGTGCCTCGGCTAGGGAGTTTGGGTCGAAATGGCTATCCATGGCGAAAGTGATGAGTTCTGCCCTGCTCACAGTTAGCAAAACGTATTCTGAAATGTTTAGATGGACCAAGGTGGGATTCAGCGAGGATGTGAGGAGGCCCAAAAAGGTCGGCAGACGGGGACATACCTTAATCCACACTCCACAAGAGAACAAGGCTGGCCCGACTGTCGGGCCGGCGCCGAGGAGCCCTCAGACATTGTGAGCGCATGCCCGGCATGTATGGACCTTGCAATATCTACATTCGAAAATCCACCAGTGGGGACCCGAATGACACAGGTTGCAAGTCCACTGAACCAAAGTGTTGTCTGACTTGATCATCCGAAAAGAATGCGCGCAAGTTGAAGCCACGGCCATTTTGAATCCTCTGCCTAAGCTCTCTTGGAGAAACTGATGGGCAAAACTTTGTAGAACAGAGGTGAGCTGCTTATGAGGAGGAACTGATGTAGGTTAGCTACATGCTGATAACCAGGAAGCAATGTGACGATATCAGAGACTTGCCTTGAAAGGGAGCGTGAGAAAAATGTGAGTAAGTTCAGGTAAGACGACCGATTATGCGGAACTGGATGCTTGGAAGTCGATGGAGACAGCTCGCTAGATGCAACGAGGGCACAGGCTTTATAAGGTTTACGAGGACCAAGGGCTGTCGAGCTCTGAGATCCAAGTTTGGGAGTCTTGTGTCTGTTTGCCAAGGTGGACATACAAGGCGGAAGGAAGAGTGTTGTTTGTAGAACTTTGTTGGCAGGACAGGGCGGGTATGCCTTAGCACAGAATGAGGTAGTTTATCGGGAGAAAGTTGGTTCGGGATATACCTAGTCGTCGTCTCTTCTTTTCCTTCTTTAGGGTAGAGCTTGTTGGAGTTGCCATGGGGGAGGAGGCTCAAGTAAATATTTTTGTACCAGTGCTCTTGATTAAACCCCTGGCACTATGACGACGAGCATCTGCTTCCCGGAAACAACTCCATGATTCCCCGTGGGACAGACCCAGGGAAATGTTAGAACGCGGAGACGGGATCAAGCGTGTCTGGAGCGACGCGGACCTGGCGGAACGTCTTCGCAAGGTAGGCCTCTCGACGGCATGAACATAATGTGAACATTTTAAGACAACCAAAGTAGTTATGTACGCTAGAGCTAGGAACTTATGAGACAGAGAACAAGGAAGACCCAAATAATGTAGACTTGGGATGCATGGCGAAGGCCTGGGAAGGATCCCTTGAGTGGCCGTTGGGATTGTACAGGACGGCCCGTGTTGCTAAGGCAGATGGTGCGTGACTGTCTCGACGTGTGCTTAAACTTTGAATTGGTACTTATATACACAGAAGTACGAATACCCATAGGTTGAAATTGAAAGTAAAGGACATAGTCAATGGTCTTTGGGAGGGGAAATTCGGTGAGGATTGGAAAGGGATAATAGCCAACCCCTGTTAATTTGATGCGACAAGTTAGGAAAAGATGGCAAAGGTACATAGCCGTTTCGGGCAATGTGGCTGCCGCTGGTGGACAATTGACATATGCATGACAACGGCTTGCAACCACGATCCTTGCCTTGAGCCGTCTGTCTGATGTACTTAAGTTACTGGGGGGAGTGGAAGTGGGTTGAGTGGAGCCCGCGTGGTTCGAATGTGGATCCTCTCATATTTATTCCGCTACAGTAGATAGTCTCGGTACAATTCACCGATCCATATCAGATCCAGGCTTAAGTCTAAAACATACATTATAGTATCGTAACTGTCCAAGATTCCTCGTAGTTGAGAATGTAAAATGAATGTTAAGTGGCAATTCCATGTTTGCTCGGAACCGGTTATATTTATTCTTTATTTATAATATAGCGTATATATATAAAGTGTTACAGTTATGTCTACATAAGATACCTTGATGCTTGTACTGATTACTTATATGTGCATGTGTTGGCTTAAGCGCATCTTCCGTCCCGGGGGTTGTAGCAACGGTATCTGACCGGTTGCCTTCCAGTGGCACTACCTTATTTAAAGATGGCGAATTGGCGTTATCGGTGTTATTACATCCTTTTGCATGTCCAGATAAGGATTTAACAGCCCGTGACTGCATGAACTTGCAAGCGAGAACGCTTGTGTATCATCTTAAGTGCTCAAGCAGCTCCATATGTTCCTCGGATGCCTGGCCAGTAGGGCGCCAGACTCCTATCGTCATCATCCAGATCACGATATATGCCCAACTCAGCTACAGCTGACAACTTCGGCCTCCAGTATCTTTCCACTGCTCCGAGGCAGCGACAGAGTTGCCATTTTCAGGCGAGTAACTCATTTCTATCCCTAGTGGATACCCCTGTGCGGGCTCCGGGAATGGGATCTGCTGGGGCATTCGAGTAGTTGGTAATGCGTCAGAACCATGGCAGCAAGTCCTTGCGATGCAACGTCCATCCCGGACTGAGGCAATTTTGGTCGACTACGGATCCTATCACGGTACGGGAGGACGGATCGAGACCCGCTGGAGAGAGATCAGATGCAAATATAAACGACCCGGTGTGAGATTCTCGACGATCGGGGGTTGACAGGGACTTCGCATCGGACCTCTCAAGGCGAGAACCAACCCCACCATCTCGACCTGTCCCGCTCAGCGTAGCGTTCTGTGAAACGCTGGGGTCAAGAGGTATACATATGTACTACTCCCTTGAACCGGCGTTCGTCGTCAAGATTTCGCAAGTGCCTTCCTTTGCCTAGATCTTATGTAGCCATGGTATTGATGGATAACACCCAAAGCACTGCTCTGCATCTGCGGCCGGTGCCGACCATTAAACGCTTCGTTATCATCTGCCATCAAGAAATGGCATACCTCATGGCTACCATAAGGAAGACGGACCGCTAACGAAAGGTGCCCGCTAAACCAAAACCCCCCCCTTTCAGAGTTTACCAGCCAAGGCATATTGATCAGATTGCGTGCACGTTCATGGGGTGAGGATCATGTGACCTCGGTCTCTTCGGAGCGGGCGGGGCTTGGTTCGAGGGAAGCGGAACCGGGCACAACCCGATGGGAATTGCCAAGGCATTCATAAGCGTCGTGGCGTTATAAGGCCGAAATCGAGGAAAAGGGAGTCGATCTAGGATAGACCATATATTCACAGCAGGTATGACAGCTCTGGTAAGTCTGCCGTGGAATCGGCCAGTCCAGAACATATTAGACGTCGATTTAGCCCTTTACTGCTACGGATCGAAAGCCCCTAAGATCTGATGTTACACAAAGCCCTGGCTTGGCGGAATCTTCAACGTTGTCACGTTCGTGTGATATGTGTATATAGAAACCTTCCGTCAGCCTTTTAGCCTCGTGAAGTTTAGTTCCCTGTTACGTGCGTCGCTGATGGCATGATCACGATAACATCGCGGGCCGATGATACGACGTCGATTAGCTGCTGATGGGAGACCCCGGAGCGTTCTGGACGCTCTGGTGGCCTACATTAGTAGTTGGTATTGGTCCTATTATGCCCTATTTCCCTGCCCACAAGGTTCGACAAGCTAACCTGTCAGGCCCGACACTGGCACCGACACCGGGGACACGGACACGCTAATGTCGTGCTCTGCGGTCCCCGATGAATTCGCCTACCTTGTCTATTCCCTATCTTTTCTATTCTGAACCCCAGCATACGCTGGTTAACGTATTAAAGTCATCTCAAATACGGAACAGCTACTTCCTCCCGCTCACAAACCTTCCCGACATCAATTCAAGATTCCGGCACCCCTTCCTGACAGGTTTGGTGACACCCCAGCTCCGATTCATGCTCCCTATCAGGCCGCGTTAAAACTGAGTCAGCTTCAATGACGAACCCATATAAGCACATGCAGTCCTCACCACGCTCCAGCCTCCTGTTCCGGTTCGATGCATCGCTTTTTAATGCGGTCTTGGATTGATTAGCTGCCCTGCGTCCTGCAATGTCAGCAGAACCCTTGGTCACCGGAGCGGGAAGCGGTGGAGCTCCAGAGGAGGGGCATATCGGCTCTGCTCCCGCATGTCGAGCCGAGTCATCCTCGCCGTCGCCTGGTTACAAAGTATAGGACATATATATATGCCAGGTAGGTATAAGACAGACATGTGTGACTTGCAGCTACCGTGTCTGTCATCACCATTTCGTCATGCACGGCATCCTCTCTCCTTGCGTCATTTGGAGTCAGCAGAGGTCGGATGAAGTGCGCCGCAGTGCGATTCCGCTGATTTTGCAGTGATCCCTCGGGACTGCGGCCCAACCTGCGGCCACTGGTTCTAAGTTGCCAGAATGCCTAATAATGGAACGAAGCCGGGGGGGTGTCTGCTTAGCTGGTGAATCCAGGTACAGACAAGGTACAGTCCGTGCAGGGGTGTGGGACGGGAATTGAACTGTCTCCGCGGGCCAGTTATCTATGAAACTTCATCACAGCCAGACTCTGCGTTGCCTAGGACTTGATCCTGCATTTCCACAAAGGGCACCCATGCTGCCCTTTTAACATTTACGCGCAAGCAGCATGCAAGACGAGTATCCATCACGTTTTCGAACCAGGGCTCTGTTCCCTCCCTCAACGGGCAAGGACCTCTGGAACTCACGCTGATTGGTCGATTTTCGCTGCAAATGGCCAAAAAGAGAATCTCTGCCTTTTCACAGGATACGACTCGCTGCAACTCTGATGCCGCTCCCTAAGCCACCTTTAACCATCTTGGCACCCTGTTGAGTTATGATTCGAAGTGGTTGTATCAGAAGCGACTGGGTTATTGATAAAATCGAGCTGTTTACCTCCTATCAGCCGCCGTCGGACGATCACATGGTTGGGTCCGACAAACTCTAAGGAGTAGAGATAGAATCTGGAAGAGCCTCATCTGTCAGTAGCCGTCGCCGCCTATTTAACGGCGGATCGTTCTTAAAGATTACCTAGAGTTTGATCCCAAGCCAAGCCACTATAGATATATCTACACTGCAGCACTTCCAGTCCGGTCGCCATGGAAGCATCTCAGAGACGACGAGGTTGAGGAATTCTGCACCAGTACGGACAAACGGAGCTGTGCAACCCATGGATACGAAAGATACGAGAAAGATCCGGAAAGTGCTTCAAAGGTACCCTGACTTAAAAGATTTAACCCACGCCAAGCCACGGACCAGTCAAAGTGCCGCCTGACTAACAATTCCCTTCCTATTCTGATGGTCCAGCTAATGACGATGCTTACAGCCATGAAATGGTGCACTATCCGGCTGGAGTGCAAGTATCAATATGTTCATAATCATCGAATAGCACTCGTGATTCGTTGATGAACCTAGAAGCGCAAAACTGTGCCGCCAAGCTGAACAACCAACCGTCTCAAGATGGAAGCCTATTTTACCTGCGTACATGGATTGGTCCGGTGAACACGGTTCTTCCTGATACGACATCCCTACCGCCTTCACTTGGTTTCCGCCCTATGGGGCTTCGGTTCGGCGGACCCATGGGTGAACTCCTGTACACTCGACCCCTTGTTTTATTGTAGGAGGAGCCGGGTGTTTATGGAGCTCATGGGCTGACTATCACCTGATGCCTCAAGCGTCCATCTATATAACTGCTAAGCAATTAGCTAGGAATAATCTATCAGAAACAGATCCCAGAAAGTTACAAGACCCTCCCGCAATAAAACAAGGCGTCCAGTGTACCTCGCGTTGTCCATGAAGCCACCAAACTTCTAGCCATATATGATGCCCATGAACTGCGCCCTATTTACGCCCACCTCGATAATCGGCCGGAGCTAAACGCTTTTTAGCAACCCCACCGCTTACTACCTGTCGCCCCATACAAACTAAGTGGACAGCTAGGTCAGTGCTGGTACTTCTGCTAATGGGGTTGTCTTGGTGCATATGTGTTGCAGCTGAAGAGCTACATCTTCAGCCGTTCTCCCACTTCCAATATATCACCCCTTCAATTTCCTTCAGAAGATTCACAAAAATGTGGGAGTTTTTTCTTTATTATTCCGATTGTATAAAGATTGCTATTTTAGTTTCGGAGGTTTCGTGAGACCGAAGTTCACAGTGTTATAGCCGTAGATGCCAACAGCACCACAGCATATCAATGGGGACTTGTGGTTTGCACGCCCTGGAAGGTACTCCGAGTGACTTTGGGGTGCGGATTGGCGCAAGTATTGCTAATGTCCACGGCACCACTTACGTAGTTTGTGTGGGGGAATGGGTGATGGGTGGTGCGGCTGGCAGCGAGCGCTTAGGCTCGGGTCAATTATCCATTCAGCGATGAACTGTAGTCGCCGTTATCACCTTAGGTCTTAGAGCGCCAATGCGGCCACATGGCAGCACAAGGATACATACATAATGCGAGGACGGCCCTTCTTTACAACCAGAGCTCCGCCTAGCCGTGGTCCACATGGCAGATTAACGTCTAATAAAAATAGCGACAACTGCCTTCTCGAATTTTGCTCGAAGCTCTGCTCCGACAGAGAGGCGAATCGCCTATGGAGCCAAGCATTGCCAAGCCTGTCACAGGAGGTCTTCATCTAATCTTGAGCTCAACTTCAAGGTACCGCTTCCTGCGTTCTTGATAATGAGGGGATGTTATGTAGCTCCGTCGACGCCAGCTTCAAGGTGATAAAACCGGGAGTGTAAGGTCATTGCAAAATCCGGCAAAACTGCTCATGGTTCCTAGTTGCTCGCTAATATGCCTGAATTAGACAGTTAATTAGATGTCACGCGATTTGAGCCTCCGATCCAGGCATGAACCATGCCCGCTTAGAGAATATAGCAGCCAACCAGCTTTCCAAGGGGCCCCCGTGAATTCCGGCCGTTAGAGCGAGGGATGGGCCGGTTGCCTATCGTATGGTTTACGAGTACGAGGGACACACCCCTCGATTCATCTCCGGAATTACCGGATGGCCGTACCCGCCAGCAAGGTCGGATCTGGAACGGGGTGGTGTCGGAGCAATGCGATCCCCTGGATCCACGCGCGTGATCTTGTGGGCGCAAGTCCATTCCTTGATATCAAGACGCTTCTGTTCCAGAAAACTGGGTCCCAACGGTCCTCGAATTATGGACCCGTTCGTCCCGCCTATACAGGAGAATCCATGTTTTAGTGATAGTACCTCTTTTATTCAGCGGGCCCGACCACTTTGCCACTTTAACTCCTTATCGTACGGTATCACATACGCGGGTCTAATAGAGAAATTTACTAAGAACTTCATATATAATCCCGTCCGGCTCGAAGAGTTATTAATCTATATTTCCGCCGTACAATGTGGTGATTGTGGTATGAGATAGCACCTATAGAGGGAAGTCTCCCAGGGGCCCATTTTTGTGGTTCGTACTAACAATTAAAACAAGCATTCAACTGTATGGCCCCGGCAAGGGCAGGGCTGTTTCAACGTTCTTATTACCTTTTCTGGTTACGCCTCCGGCATGACGCACCAGGATACAGAATCCCATGACAGCCTTATAGCTTTGTGGGGTTGTCTCCCAGCCGGCCTATTGGAGGTCTAGCCTCGTTTCTGCCCTAGAGTACCTAGCTAAGCCTGGCGCAAGCAGGAGGCCGAGGACCAAAGAGGAAACCCCACTGGACGTTCCAGTATGTCACACCGGCCGGCAGTTCGGTTCGTCAGATTCGCCCCGGGGTGAGATCTCCCGTCCGCGAGTCCGGATTGGCGAGCGTGGTGAGAACCACTACATGCCGTATGACTTGTCACATTTGAAGCCCCTGAGCGTCACGGCCCTTACGTATATATCTGTGCACGTATTCATTTCTACATAAGCGCACCTCTCGTTACATAGCTTGCTATATAGTACTACATGGAGGGTATGGCAGGCATCCGCTGGGGGGGCCATGAGAATACCCCTGAACGTTCGTCCATATGCCCACCACCCTGCGGCGGGCTTACGCAAGGGCGGCCCGGTGAACGGTGACGATGACACCACGTTGGTCTGCAGATCTGAGCTTTTCATCGTAGCCAGACGCCCACGTCTGAGAATTCCACGCCTGAGAATTCCGCCTCATTGCTTATCGCTTAGTCAGCACTCAAGGGGTCATGCCATCTTCACACACACATACACATACACAAGCCCGGAGGCGGCGAATAATCTACCTGTGTACAACCAGTTATGATCATAATGAACGTTTGGCGGTCAGGACAAAAGCAAGCAAGCAGGCAAACATGCATGGCCTTGTTATTCCTTATTCGTCCCACATTGTCTCCTACGTACCTTCTTCGGAGGTTCCCTCCGCCCCTCACAAACATGAAGCAAGAAGAGATGAGGACAGACCTTTAGGCTACGATACCGGAACCGCATACGTCGAAGCCGAGCCGGCAGGGCTGGCAAAGGCAGGGGAGGCGGGCTAAACTAGCAAGCATAATCGCAAGCAAGCAATCAAGAATAAGTGCGTAGTAGAAACCCTGTGCTTGAATTTGCGGGCGCTTGAGAGACATCAGGCACCAACGGAAGAGAGTGAAAAAGAAACGTTCTAGAAACATGCAGAAGTAAAAGAAGCTGCTAGTGGTAACATACGCGCGTGGATGTCAGGCGGTGGCGTCGACGGGGCTGTCAGGGGGTCCCCAGTTTCTAGCGTGATACCTTATTGTCCGGAAGGAAGCGAATGGTATAACGAACCCCCACCAAAAAAAGTTACAGGACTAGGCCATACATACATACGATGTAGGCTATGCATACTACCTAGGATCTAGCGTCGATTGCTATATACAAAGTTCGTCTAAGAGCTTGCTAAGAACAGGCCACGAACGCGCTAATTCTTACGCGCTGCGGGGATGGTCTCGCTCCCTAAACCCGGCCCATCAGGCTCATCTCTGTGATTGCTTCTGCCAAGCACCTAAGGTCGTCCTGGATCTACTTAAGCAATCAAACATTGTTGCTGAGGTAATGCGCTGTAATGATGCGCTGCTTCGATACGCTGCGCGGCCGGCCGGCCTTGCCTTCCGCGCTTGCTTGCTTGTTCCGCGATGTTTCATGGCTACTCCTATGGATTTCCCGTCTCCGAAGCATCATCTTCTTCTTTGCTCACCGTCAGAACGAGGTGAAACGTCGGAGTTCTTCTCCGCTGATTAACTTCATACCCATGGCCATGGCCCCGGGGGGGGGGATTGGATCGCCATGGCAGAAACCATCGTCGGCTCCGCGGGTTCGGAGGCGCTCCTATTGCCACAATGCTTAGAACCGTCGATCCAGCTACATACAGCCCTGATACGACAGGCCTAGATTCCTGAGAGGTCCGGCTGGTCTTCCGCGGGACCTGGATCAACCTTGTAAGGTTGGTCGGCTTCTACTGACGTCGAAGCTGCAGGTTCAGGCTCGGCCGAATCCGCGCCCAATACGTCGGCAGTTGTCGTATCCTCCGAGGTTCCCTTCTCAGGCGCGTCCGCGTCTGAGTTATGGTGCTCTTTTTCCTGGAACGTGAAGGCATCCGACAGGTTGACAGCCAGGAATGTCTTGGGTAGTTTGACTCTGAAATGGTTTGCCAGTCAGTAAAGGTTACGGGACCGTACGGAAATCACGGACATGGTCATTATTTGGTCTTTAGGTCTCCTCGTCCTCCGCTGATATGGCATAGATGGCGAAGGTGTGGCGACTTACTGGTGAAACTTGGCCCTCAGGGTCTCAATGATCTTCTTCCAGTCGCCATGAGGCGTTAGGCTCCTTCGTGGCGCACATCCGATACAATGCTTGCTATCCAGTTGGATATCCAGCGGATCATAGATGTGACAGCCGGGACTGATAGTAATGCGGATGCTGTAGTTGAAAGTCGGATGACCGGGCGGATACTGCGCGTCGGCCGCAGGCTTGTTCTCGGACTCGTACAGCTCAAAACAGATCTGTGAGAGGTAGTCGAGCTCCGGGATTGCTCTCCGGTTGATCTTCGTCTCGATGCCCCCCTCGAGAATGCAGTTGAGTAAAGTGTAGATGTGCGACTCCTTGGTGAAGTAAAAGAACGACTTGGCATCGTCAGATGCCTGCATCTCTTCGAGATCTTGGACTATTTCCTTGAGCAAAGGGAGAGATGTGAGGAGTCCGATCTCAAGCTGCGTCGCAAGTGTCAGCTAGCAAATTCTACTAAATATTCGCAATGTTCTCACCTTCTCAGTATCTGAAATGCCGTATTCTTGCGGGCATATAAAGTCAAATAACACCTTTGCCAACTGATACAACTCCCGAAGAGGCTCAAATCGCACATCTGTCTTTGCCTTTGTTGGGCCGTTGCCCCCCTTGTATAAGTGAAAGTATTGTTCGGCCGGCGCAACATCATTGGAATGTTTCATCCATGACCGCCTTCTGAACAGCCTCCTAACCGACCTCTGGGCTTCGGACATCTCGACTTGACTAGGTATGTCCGGCCTGTCGAGCTTCTCCGATCTCTCCCCAGGTGGCGCGACGAGAGTTTGGCTCTTGTCCGACCTGTCGTCGGCTGTTTTACCGCCTTCTTCGCCATTCTTCGGTGTGGCCTTGCCGTCACGACTAACCGTGATACCGAATTCCTCCTCGAGCATATGCTTAGGGGGGGTGAAAACCCATTCGAGAAACTGGCGGTTGTGAAGCGCATCGAATTTCATCGTGTCATAGAGCTCGGAGATCTTACTCGGATCGACCTTCTCGTGATCACAGAACTCCGCGAAGAGCTTTTCCCAACGCTCGCGGAATAGTTCTGCATCTTCTCCACAGCACCAACGTGCCTGGATGGCGTTGATGGCGTTGACTTGGGAAAGCGACGATATCGACGTGGTCGAAACCTCTGCACTGGACCTCTCAGAACCGTGATTGTTGATGGCGTTGAGCGAGTTGACGGCGCCACTGTACAACTTGTTGTAATTATGCTGCATAACACGGCGATGGAAGTTCATCAGTTGCACAACCCGCGTTTGTACTTCTGACGGCTCAGGCATCCCCTCCGGCCAAGCAAATTGTGGCGGACGCTCGTTGCCTTTCCGCAACAGACCCTTGAGCTTCTTCTTGACTTTATCCATCTCGTCCTTTGCTGCGTTCGAATCATCAAGCAGGTCTTTTCGTATCGTGATGAAGTCATTGGGTATCTCCTTCTTGTCCAGGAAAGATGCCGCCCAAATTTGGGCACTTGTAGTGACTCGCCGTTCGGAGCTACTGAAGACATGTACTTCTTCGAGGATATGTCTATTTAGTAGTAGGTAGTCGTTTCGCATGTTCTGTGCTAGTTCTTGAGCTTGATACCGAGCTGAGTGTGTGGGTTCGCCTCCCCATTTGACGATAAGCTGTAACTTGTCTAGGACGAGACTGTTCTCTGCAGCTGTAAATTTGGACATAGTCACGCCGGACATCGAGTCTTGACGTCTTGGCGCGCCCACTGGCCGGAGATTACCATCAGCAGCAGCATTATCTTTGCGAGAACCCCCTCTCGTCTCCATTACTTCGTCTGTGAGGACTAGAGTGTCGGGGACTACATCTTGCTCCGCCTCTCCGTGCGAAGCGTCCACGGTGTCCGACTCTAGCCTAACCCCTTCGGTAACCTTAGGCGTCGCTTCAGGGGTCGCTTCAGGGGTCGCTTCAGCTGTTCTCTTTTGCCGGAACATCGGCTTGATCTGAACCTTCGTTCCAGCCCAGCCACCCTTCTTCACTAGGACATTGCGAAGAGCTTTCAACTTGCTGGGGTCTTCTTCGCCAGCTTTCAAGGCGATATCCACTGCATCGAGGACACTGGAAAGAGCTGCCTCCCCGATAAGGAGAACCTCTTCTTGATGGCCTTTGAGAAGCTCAATGAACGGTGCCGTGTGAAACGTGAACTTGTATTTCTGCTTTGGCGTACGGTCCGCATGTCGTATTACAGACACCATCCCCTTGAGTTTCCACGAGTGTTTAGGCGGGGGAGGCGGAGGAGTTGGTTGCTGCTCAGGGGGCTCGGCTTCGTCCTCCACGCCTGCCGAAGGTGTTGTTGGTAGAGTAGGCGGAGCCGTAGCTGGGACGCTGTTCGGAGAGCCACCTGCCGAGCTAGAGACGGAATTCAATATACTGTTCTGTATTCGCGCTGCAATACTCGCTGCACCTGACTCGGATTTCGCCGGGGATGCGACGCCTCGGGAAATAGGCTCGTCTGTGTTTGAATTTGCCACTTCCTCGGGAGATTGGACGGGAACATTACCTGTCGGCTTCGCCTGACCTGATTGCGATGCTCCATTTTGCGCCTCCTTATCCTTCCCGGCCACGGCTTTCGCAAATGGATCGCTCATGTCGGAAATCGCAGGAGACGGGGTCGATATCGACCCACCTCGACGCATCCTCTCCTTCTTGAACATCTCCTTCAGGATGTCAGCACACTTATCATAGTACCCATCGTTATCTTTCACGAAACTCCAGCCATTGACATCAATCACATAGCTTTTACCACCGGCTCGCAGCAAGTCGAAACCACAAACACGTTGACCGAACGTGTTCGCAATCTTGGTTGCCATAACTTTCTCGTCGTCAGTAAGGGCGGTGACGTAGCGGACTTCTTTGCCATGGGTATTCCGTCTGACGATGCCGTCAACCACAGGCGACTTTCTCGTCTCTGCATGGCAATATTGGGGTCCAACCGTATATGCCTTCACGTCCTCTGCATTTACCACTTCCATGAACCTCTCGTAGATAAAGCTACCTTCCGGCTCGGTGATCGCCCGTGGGACCGTCAGGTCCGGAATATATTCTGAGCTCTTGTTGCCAATTTTTCTGAAAAGCTTCCGGGCACCGCCACCGGCTGACCGTGGAAAATATATGATGATGTTGTGATCTTCACCGCTTGTTGGCTTTTCCACGAAAGGCTTCTTCAATAATGTGGCATCGACGCTGAGTATATCGCCATCGTCGAGCAATTCGACCTTTCTGGGAACACGGTAGTGCTCTGGCCCTCTAGGCTCAAGACTGACGCCGGTTACGTCTTTCACATGCTTTATAACGTCTGAAGTCAGGAGCTTCGGGCCACCATCACGATTCACCTCGACTCGCTTTGGGGTTGGCACTTGGATCTTGTCAAGAATCCGAAGGCAGAGCCTTCGATCCCAAAGTATCTTCTGCATAGGCAGGTCATTGACGCAGAATGGCTTTCGGGCTTTGACATAATTGATGGCCTTCTCGAGTGGGAAGCCATCAGAGTAGAATGATATTAGGTAGTCGCATATTGGCCAATTCTCTACTTCTGTTGGATCATTAGCGCTGAATTCACGGCAAAAAGAGTGCTTGCTTGACCTGCCTTCGTCTAGGATTACTTTGTCCCCAAACACTACGACGTCGAACTCTTGGTTTGCTATTATTCTGTTGAGAATGTTCCTGCTGGGTTTACTTCTCGCCTTGGAGTCCAGCGCACAGACGCCGATGATGCCCCATGGTGCTGGCTTGGCTTGTTCCTTCTCCCTGGAATGCAAAGCCCGTTCGCAGCTGGGACTGTGACTACTAGCAGCAGTACTCCCACTGAACCGGCGCTTAACCCTACTCCGAGATCTAGTCGGCGGTTGAGGTCGTGAGGGCTGGGCCGAGGTCGCTGGAGGGTTCCTTTTGACGTGATCCAGTGGATTGTTATGGTTTGACGGTTGTGTAGTCAACTGAGGACCGCCTCCATTAGAAGGTGATTGTGAATTGGAATTGGACGATGTAATCACAGTCACATTAGAAACACCCGCTCCAGACTGTCCTGGAGAAGGTCCCAACCCTTTCCCAGCCGCCATAACTCCCGACGCTGACCGCTGAATAGGAGCCGCGTCGCTGCCAGCACCTGACGTAGTAGAGCTTGGAACGCCACGGGCAGATGCAAGGGAGTAAAAAGAGGATACCGAAACTCTTTTCGAGCCTTCGGTTTCCGAAAAGGAAGATCGAGGGCTCGCAGTGTGAGCTGGTAAATGTTGACCAAGGCCGAGGTCTTGTGGAGCCTGGTTCTCCGGTAGAGGCTTCGGGGTGCTCTCAAGACTATCGGTGGCAGATTCAGCACTGACGATCTGCTTTGGGTCTTCCTTCCAAACTTCAGAGGTCGAAGACTCGCGACGACTGCAAGGAAGGGACGAGCGATGGGATTTCAGAGACAATGTTGGGGACGGCATCGAAAGGCTTGCAGGCTCGACTGGGGCATCGGTAGTTCCAATGGGCTCCGCATGGCGACCCTTCCCACTACTCGGGAGTATAGAACCGGCGAAGCTACCACTAGACAGTGGGATAGTAGCGGACCGAGTGGCTGGTGAGAGTCCAGGCCTCTTGCTCGAATTTGAACAGGCCGGGTTAGCATCCATCCCGGTATCCGACTTGTTCATCTATCAGAGTTTTCGTGTAGTCCTTAACCATAGATCCAATGGGAAAATGTCATGGGGTTCTTAGGTAACGTTTGGCAGTAAGTTTGAAGTCGCCGATCAATAGATAGAAAGTCAGTCCGGGCGACTCAAAATATTCTGGCTAGCCGAGACGGCTCGACTGCAATCGGGACTAATACAGTCGCCAACTGTGCCCTTTCATTCTGCGGTGGCAATTCGGGCGGTGTCGTACCTGTTGACCCTCTCTAGCTAGCCTTCTTAGCTGCGTTCACAAGGCTTTGAGGATCCAAACAGGTGGAGAAGAACTACAGCTAATATGGAACTTCCAGTGGCAATGCCCGAGTAGGGATCCTTGCAATGTAATCACGAATCCATACTTCTCGTCTTCTCAAGCCGGCGACTTCGCAGTAACTTGGACGCAAGTCTAGCCCTAGGTATAACCAGATAATTATGCGATTGCCCCGAGACCTGCTGACGCGAATTCAACAAATGGCGGGATCTGACGGGAGGTAAACAGAATTTCCCTGGGTTGTAACTCGCAGCTATCCGTGGGTCCAGAGGAGCAGGAGAAAAAAAAAGGTCTATTCAAGTGACCAGGATGGAGGATTCGCTGAAACAGTGTATTACGTATGCCCGAGGGGTTTGGAGGAAGAAAGAATGCAAGAGTTCAAATAATAATCTTTTTTTCTTTATTTTTTTCAATTTTCCCATCAAACGTTCCCGTGCTACCTGATAGACCATGCTGCATGAATATATGCAAGGACGCTCCCGGTGACGTTTGACTGGCCGGCAGTGATCCTATCAATTCCATCATGGACGAATTAGAAGATCCGCACGTCTGTGTTGTCCCTCTGCAAGGAAGCTTGGCAAGCCGCAATACCGGAATCTTATCGTATAAACGTATAAAGCTAAATAGGTGGGGCAGTTGCTGTTATCTTTGCATTCGGAGAGGCTAAGAAAATACGCCGACCATCTTGGCTAAAAATTCGGGTCTCCCGCCGCGTCCAGAAAAAAAAGGGCTTCATTGAAGGAGAAACCAGCCAAGTAGGTGTACCAAAAAGTCGCATGAGTTGGGAGGCTTGCCGTAATTATTTCCAGGACTGCCTGCCATATATAAGCCCCCATGCCGCATTCAGAACCAGAGGGTCCTCTGGTGAAGCGCCAGAAGCTCAGTTCCGATGTGAGATCTAAATCGTCGCATTCCGGACAGTCCAAGATATTCGCTCCTTATAGGGTATGTATACAAGCCGGTCTAGAGCCATTCCGACGTTGACTGGAACTATTAGACTGTCGGTCTCGTCTCCCCTACGAATGTGCCCTTCACTTCGATCCCCCTTGGCAAGACGACCTTCCAGATCACCACCTCGATAGGGCGCTCGCTACAGACGTACGATTTGAAGCGCGGTCTCAATCTTGTCTTCATAACTCGGCCCCAGACACCTTCCGATATCACTGCAACATTTGCTTGGAAGGACAAGGTCTTCGCCGCATGGGGTAATGCTGGCAATGGAGAATCCCAAGGCCTCTGGATCTTTCGGAGAGGGAAGAAGGTTGGCGAGCTGGAGCTGCCGCTTGACCTTCAGCAGCCCATAAAACAAATCGTCATCTTTGGTTCCTGGATTCTCGGGTGCTCGGTGACGCGCATTGAAGTGTGGAAATCGTCGACGCTGGAGCATTATACCACCCTCTTCACGATGGCTTCGCAGAAAGGGGACAACGAGCTCACCGGAGGCATTTGTACGATGCCTACCTATTTGAACAAGGTATTTGCTGCGAGGAAGGATGGATGGGTCGACATCTGGAACGTCTCCACGGGCAAATTGATCTATACCATCCTACCTCCATCTCCGAGGTGCGGTGCCGTCACTTGTCTCCAACCGTCGCCCGCGCTCTCACTGTTGGCCATATCATATGCCGACGGCACATTGGTCATCCACAACGTTCTCACCGATAAGACGGTGCTTCAGATTAGCGCAGGAACCGAAGACGCGCCCGTGACGAGCATCGCATTTCGGACAGATGGACTTGGCGCCGGCCAGGATGGTCACAAGGATGGAGTCATGGCGACCGCTACGCAACTCAGCGGCGACATCACTTTTTGGGATCTCAATGGGGGTGGCAGGGTAATGGGAGTTCTCCGAAGCGCTCATAACCCTCCGGCGCAAGAAGGTCCGTCGATCCGTGGCGGGGTCAGCAAGATTGAGTTCCTCGCCGGTCAGCCTGTCATTGTAACCAGTGGTCGGGATAACTCCTTGAAAACTTGGATCTTCGACGAATCTCCGTTCTCCCCAGTACCCAGGATTTTGCATTCGAGGAGCGGCCATGCGGCGCCTGTGTCGTGTCTCCAGTTCCTCCCTTCTGATTTCGAAGGTGCAGAAGCTGGTAACAAGTGGCTGCTCAGCGGTGGCAGGGACCGAAGCTTATGGGGATGGAGTCTTCGGCGTGATGGTCAGAGCACCGAGTTGAGCCAGGGCAACATCAGAAAGAAAGCCAAGAAGTTTGGAGTCCTCGCAAGCAGCGCATTGAGTCATGGTCCCACTACCACGCTTGAGGACCTGAAAGCGCCCGAGATCACGTGTATAGCGTGTTCTCTCAATCGAGATGGTGGAATGGGTGCGATGCCTGGTAAACAGGCATTGTGGCAGAAGGCTCGAGATCAGAAGAAAGCAATGGATGCTGAAGTGAGCGGTATGACAGGCTGGGAAAGTGTTGTCACCGCTCATAAAAACGACTCATTCGCCCGCACGTGGTTCTGGGGTCGCAAAAGAGCAGGCAGGTGGGCTTTTCCAACTGGCGACGGGGCCAACGTGTCGACCGTCGCCATAAGTCCATGTGGAACATTTGCTGTCGTAGGGTCGGCAGAGGGAGCCATTGACATGTTCAACCTTCAATCGGGATTACACCGTCAGCGTTTCCCGTCAAAGCTGACCCCAGCACAAGCTAGGCAGCTCAAGATGCAACAACTGAAACAGGCCGATACGGTTGTGCAGCTCCAAGCCAAGGCTACGGACAGGTTCGGGCCGGGACGCGGGAAGCACACGAAGGCCGTAACGGGGATAGTTGTCGATTCGATGAATAAGAGCGTGATAAGCTGCTCACTCGACGGCAAAATCAAGTTCTGGGATTTCTTAACGGGGAATCTGGTGGCTGAGATCAACTGGGCACCGATGACAGCCATCACGGGTTGCCGATACCATGCCGCGAATGATCTGATGGCGTTCTCTTGCGATGACAACTCTATCCGTGTGGTGGACATAGAAACGAAACAAACAATACGAGAGTTCTGGGGATGTCAGCCCAAGATCAACGATTTTTGCTTTTCCAACGACGGCCGGTGGATAGTTGCGGCGTCACAAGACTCTATTGTGCGAGTATGGGACCTACCAACCAGCCATCTCATTGACGCTATCCGGCTGGAAAGACCCTGTACTGCTCTAGCATTCTCCGCAACTGGTGAATACCTAGCCGCGGCATCTGAAGGTGAGCTCGGGGTCAATATTTGGACCAATAAGTCGCTCTTCACTTATGTACCAACAAGACAAATTTCTGAGAGTGCGGTACAACATGTAGCCGGCCCCACGGCGTCGGGAGAGGGTGGTCAAGGTCTACTAGAAGCAGCTTTCCAGGAGGATGCATCTGTGGAGGAGGACGATGCCATTGCGGCGCCCGACTTGGATCAACTCAGCGCCGAGATGATGACTCTGAGCTTAGTACCGCGGAGCAGGTGGCAGACTCTGCTGCATCTCGATCTGATAAAGCAGAGAAACAAGCCTAAAGAGGCCCCGAAAGCACCAGAGAAAGCACCATTCTTTCTACCTTCGACACCCGGCGTCTCTTCTTCAACCCAGGCCGCCGTTAGTAAGACGCCCGAGGAGGAACACAGCCAATCGAGAATCACGAAATACGACCGCAACAGGATGGAGCAACTGTTCACGAGTAAACTGCAATCCGGTGCTGCTTCTGGGAATTGTAAGAGCTCACCCCTTATTCATGTCTAAGCTCTCTAGCTAACCGAGAACCTCCAGACGATGAATTCATCGAACACCTGAAGAGCCTGTCCCCGTCCACCGCCGACCTCGAGCTGCGCTCCCTCGGTCCCGGGGAGGCCGGCGACGACGACGCATCGAACGAGCTGCTCCACTTCATTCGCGCGATGACGAGCCGCCTCAAGGCGCGTCGGGATTACGAGCTCACGCAGGCCTGGATGACGGTCTTCCTCCGGCTGCACTTCGACCTGATCTTGGAGAACGATACCCTGATGGGCGCGTTGGGCGAGTGGAAGCAGCACCAGGCTCGGGAGTGCGAGAGGCTGGACGGTCTTGTGGGGTATTGCGGTGGTGTTGTCGGCTTCCTCAGGAGCCCCAGGACGTAATAGACCAGCGGCTGCCTGTATCTGTCTAGCTTCAAATCGAGATCTATGTATCGATATTGCAAAATTTTCGTGCATGGGTCCGCGAGCCACGCGAAAGCAAAATTAATTCACCATCTCCAATGACACACGCTCTTGTGCTTGTTTACGAGCCATGCCCTATTCACTTGGGAGATGACTATATTCCGGATAGTAGCTCTTTCAATGGCTGTTCATGTGTATATGTGTCTTTCGAGTCCAATTAGCGATTCTTGAATTACTACAAGCGACGTTCTCATATCGCTAAGGGGGGCGTCGCTTCTCTCTCATAGCTCGCTACCAGGAACAGCTGCGTGCTAAGAACAGGCTTCTTGACGCCTGTTCAAACGTTTACCGCAGTCCTGCAATCAAAGGTGCTATGAATCCTGTCCCTCAAATTTCCTCGGGCGCGCCGAGCCAAGGAGTATATATATATTATTTCGACGATGTCGTGTAAACCCGCTAGATATCTATTCCACGAAACAGTTGTGATACCCGCTCACTCGAGCCCCATGTCCGCGCTGTGATTCTGCGTGCTTACTGCATGCAAATTGTGTACGGGGAGCAGGAAAAGCCCAAGACGGATCGTGTTTCCCGATGCGATGCCTCTATCCAAGATTGTCTCCCTCGGACGTCAGATTCCACCCATCGACCACATCCTCCAGATCTTCCGTACCCAGCCAAGCTTCTAGCCCGCGACTGGGTGCACGCAGGTCACAACGCTCCATCTACATCCCATTCCGGGCGTGTCCTAGCCGGAATCTCATCGGGCCGCAAGAACCATCGAATACCTATGAGGCCTCCTCACCGACCTTTAGAGCGATGCCCCGGAGGCTGCAAATGAGTCCGACTTTGATAGGAGGCCACGGATGTAATCGGAGGACTGAGGGCCTTTAGCGCCTCGTTAACTGAAGGGGTAATTATCCAGTTATATTATGCGTCAGGTGGTCGGCGTTCGGTCGAGATTATTGCAGGTTTTGTGTGTGATATAACCACAACCGGATCGGCTGAAAATGACACCGAAACCAAACCTCAAAAAATATATACATAGAAAAATACAAAAAAAAGACTTAAAAAACAAATATAAAAATAAAACGTAAAAACCTTCAGCGGCTATGAATGCAAAGCAGTACCGCCTGTTTCACCGCCTCGGATAGTCCTTGAAGCCGGCACTCGGCCCGTCCCTGTCCAGCATGTACATGTAGCGCTCCGGCTTGTCCAGCAGCAGCAGGGGCACGTCGCGGTTGTCGTCTATCCTCTCGTACTCCTCGCCGGGGCGGTCCCAGAGGTCCACGCCGCGCCTCACGCGGTCGGCGATGCGGTCGGGGTCGCGGAAGACGTCCTGGTTGAGCCAGATGTGGGAGAAGGACGCCATCTTGGTCAGGACCTCGGCCACGGTCGAGAAGCACGTGGAGCAGTGCCACCCGGCGCTCCAGAGTTCGCCCTTCTCGAGCCAGACCAGCGGCGGGAACCCCCCGTCCGAGTTCCGCAGGTTCACGGGGCCGATGGTCCGCGCGGGCCCGCGGTAGTACGTCGCCTGCGGATGTGCCCACTGCCGGCCCTTGTGCAGGAACTGGAAGCTGTAGTAGTACATGTGGCTGCGCAGGGTGAGGCGGCGCGGGAAGTTGCATGCTCTCAGTACCACGAGCGCTTGCGGGCGGATGATCTCGTCGACGTCGGCGACGACGATGACGTCGCCCTGCAACGGGATGTGCGAACCAGTTAGCTTCGGGAAGACCTGCTTATACATGGCGTCGCGCTGGAGGTCCTCCCACGCCCAGGCCGGGTTCTTGCGGTCCGAGTGGAAGCCCTCGGGGATCACCAATTCGTGGTAGATGATCTTATCACTGTAGGCGGCGAACCTGTGCATGTTCTCCTTGATGATCAGGGGTTTATCGCGGTTGGTGAAGGTCTTCTTGGACTCGACTATGACGAAGTGGTCCACGTAGTCGTAGGTGGTGTTGAGGCGGATCTCCAGCCAGTCGAGCTCCATGTTGATCATGATGAGATCGTAGACCTTTCTGCGGGCGGCCTTCTCAAAGGGGGTATATCCATGTTGGCGGCACAGGTCGTAGCGAACTGCAGGATTCAAGATATCAATGTCCGGGTCGAACCTAAGTACCTCGTGGACGGATCGATCCGCCCAACCAGGGTTCAGCCACAGGACGATTACACCAAGCAGTAACACCGCAGAAGCTAAGCGGAGGACCCTCCGCAGATCAGTGAAACGAAGCATGTGATAAGGAACGTATCGCGACGAACGAAGGCGGCATTGAAAAGAAATCTAGTAGTAGGAGGTTTAAAATAGGGGCCAGGCTTGACGTAACTTTGCCAGCAGGCACCAGGAAATGGATGCTATTATTATTTAGCCCCTAACGTTAGCCTCTCCGTATTTAGGGTAAGCGCTAGCTCGAGAGCACAGTTCACCAAACACGAGCTGCGCCCTCCCCTCGGGGGATTGACTCGTGAGATGTTAGTGTAATCATATATCCACCACCACGATGCTAACAGAGAGCTCGGTCCGCCAAGTAACTGCGAGGGAGCTTTAGTGTCCCAGTCAATTGGGTGCTATTTCTTTGTACCAATCAAGTGTCGGTTGGCTGCAACAACCTCCATGTGGTGCGCGCCAGACTAGAAGCATCCCCTGCCAAGTAATGCCTTGGATGTCTTAGGGAGAACAAAGTTCGTATTAAGGCATGTTGACTATCCATCAAGAAGTACCGTGTTCCTTACCAACTTTTACCAAGCTTCAGGACAGTCAGTCTAAAGAACTCACCTAGATGAGTAGGTACCTGAATATATACACCGAATGTCTAAACTGCTGCTGCTGGAGAATTTCTGTCGAGATGTATATAAAACTCTGGTCTAGTGCTTCGGATACAGTGAAAAGCCTCGACACCCCGCCAACATCCCTAGTGTTGGTCCACAGATTCTCAAAACTCACGCTTCTGGTCAGGACCAGCGGCCCACGTTCAATCAACTCAACCGTAGCTATCTTGCCGTCGTTTCTCCAGCTGATCAAAGATGATTTCCTCTACTCAGGGAGGCGTTCTCAGCCCGGTGGATGCAATCCTAAAAGATCGCTACACCCACCCCTCATAGCGCTCCAGTTCCATGCCCATGTATGTGACGTATGGGATCTCATCGACCCCGACGCCCCGGATGCGGAAGTACCCAGCGGCGAGGTAAGTACAACGCAAGAGCCGCACGCCCAATACTTGAAGGCTGGCCTCCAGTGGGAAGCCACTGACGAGAATCAACGAGGAGAGTGCCCCAACTGAGCCTACGGCGCTCGCCCCAACGGGCCTGCGTGGAGCCTACGGAACGAGTTCACGAAGCTCCAGGCAACGCAGCCCACGGCGAGCGAGCGATCAGCGCGCTATATAGGCATCTCCGACTGGATCAACGCAACGGTGGATAATCGAATTCTCCTGAACGTTCAAATGAATGTGGCCATGGCTGGAAATGTTGCGGTTCAAGCCCTCGTGCGAGGCCTGAGAGATCGCTTCGCCCCGTCCAAGACGTGCGCCCTTAACACTGAGCGTGAATACCGCAAAGTCCTGCGCCGAGAGAAGCGCGGGGTTCGGGGGCGTGTATCCGCTAGAGGGCCCCGAGACGTCAGTAGTAAGTAAAAATTGGTGGTGCTGACGTCTTGTGGCCATCTAGAAGACAGTAATGTTTGTACGATACTTATCGGGTGTTGTTGGGGACCCGACCTGCAGCATGTGGTATGTGGTGCCAGTGCCACATAGCATTGCTACTATGCGAACCATTGACATACTGCTGCATGACAATCTTACCGTCCAGACCAAGTTCGAACGAAGAAAGGGAAACAAAAAAAGCTTAATACATTGCCTTTCTTATTGGACGGAGTGCCTTTATTCGCAGTCAGGGCAAAGGTGCCTTCCAGTGTGTGGAGGCCGCGGGTGCCGGGCATCGAATCAGAACTATAGGGTATGACTGAATGCTCGTCGAACGTCTCCTTCTTCGCCGACATTGCGTATCCCCTATTACTTTTAACTTGTTCACTCTGTGGCACAGAGACAACCGTCACTTGTATGTTTTGATGTTGTGAGCCTAGACATTCTTGCTAGTAAGACATCCGACCAAGGAGCACAAGATGTAAACATAACAATTTTCTGAAGCTTGGTCAAAGCTTTTGCTGATCATCGCAAAATGGTCCAATGAGATGGTCGAAAATCCTCCCCGTTCTCCCTTTTAGGGCAACGCCGGTTGTGAGTGGTTGCTGGGAATCGTCGTACGTAGGTGGCGCTTGACGAAGTTCACTTAGAGATCGAGATCCTTACACCCCTTCACGCTAGCTCACCGAGCCGGCAGTCTGGGTAGGCACATCCGAGGTCATGAAGGCTGCAAGAAGTCCAGATTGCCCTCTCCAACATGTCCTGGTGAGTATCCGATATCCGTCCTGCTCCTGCCAATTTCCGGCTGTTACGGCAGGACTGGAGGTAATGTTAGACTCTCTCATGCGTACATAACGTAAAACGTTGCAAGACGCTAATACGGTAGAAGTGCCCGACCCGGCATCTTGTCTTCATGTACATCTAGGCATATGGTAAGGGGAACGCAACCTATATGTAGGGCAGAGTTACTTTTTAGTTCTTGGTCGAAATTACCGATTTGATGTATACTTTTAGGGGTATCTACCTTATAGTAGATTTTGAAGATCTCGGGACCAGATTAACGGATATGTTCGGCAGGATCTACCTCCGCGATCGGCGTCTAGACTAGGGTTCGGGTCCAGCGAATCTCATTTCAGAAAAGGCCTCCCGAGACGCTCAATGAGGAAACCACGCACGCACGGCCGGCCGAAATGGATTACATAGGGAGGAACATGAGCACGCAAAAAGCCCCCTGGACGTCCATCCGCAGCTGTTGCATCGCCGCCAATCGACCTCTACTAGGCGGGAGGCAGTCCCCTTTCCAGAGTACCGCGGACGCCGCGGCGCGCAGCAGCCGGTCTACTCGGCCGCATCATCGGACGGCAGTAGCGCGGTATTTGACGTTGCCGGATTCCCCGCAGCAGCTGCTGCTACTACCGAGGCCCAGACGGCCGTGCTGCCATAATCATCTTCATCACGGGAGCAGGTGGTTTCACGCCTCGTCGAACGCAGCGAAGATGACGATGCCGGCTTCCGCGGAGCAGCAACTGGGCGGCCCGAACGGCGGCGCCGCCGACGTACATAAGACGCCGGCAAGCAGCTGGGTAGGCCACGAGGGCGCGGCGGCCTTTGACCTACGGAGTGAGCCACCCTCCCCCAATTTCTCTCCTTGACCTCGCCGCCGGGGAATGCTCGGGAGTGACGTCGTCAGAGCCAATTCACGGCGAAAGGGGGTAAAATAATAAAAAAAGAAGCGAAGGGGAGACGAGCCCTAACGGCATGCATGCAGGCGATACGATAACTACGCCGACCGCGGCGATGCTGGCGGCGATCCAGCAGACGACGCTGCTGGACGACGTGCTACAGGAGGACCCCACGACCGCGGAGCTCGAGGCGCACGTCGCGGCCCTCACGGGCAAGGAGGCCGGGTTGTTCGTGCTCTCGGGGACAATGGGGAACCAGGTAGCGCTGCGGTCGCTGCTGACGCAGCCGCCGTACGGGGTGCTCTGCGACCACCGGTCGCATATCATCAAGTACGAAGCGGGCGGGTGAGTCTTGTCTTCCCTTGAGCCCAGTATTTTTTCTCTCTCAAAGCCCCCGGCGGTGTCGCGGAGGCCACCAACACACACACATCACCCGTCACCCATGTCGCCATAGGGGCGTACTTAATTTCCTTTTTTTTTCCTATCCCGAATCCTGCTGACGCGAAACCCTCCCTCTCAAAGCGTCTCCTCCCTGACGGGCGCGACCGTGCAGCCCATCGCGCCGTCGAACGGGCAGTACCTGACGCTCGAGGACATCTCGGCGCACGCGGTCCTCGACGACGGCGACGTGCACGCGTGCCCGACGCGCGTCATCAGCCTCGAGAACTCGCTGAACGGGCTGGTCATGCCGCTGTCCGAGACGCGGCGCATCAGCGACTGGGCGCGCGCGCAGAGCCTGAGGCTGCACTGCGACGGCGCGCGGCTCTGGGAGGTGGTGGCCGCGGCGGACGGTGCCGCCTCGCTGCGAGACTTCGCCGCCTGCTTCGACACGGTGTCGCTGTGCTTCTCCAAGGGCCTCGGGGCGCCCGTGGGCAGCGCCGTCGTGGGGACCGCGCCGCTGATCCGGCACGCGCGGCGCGTGCGCAAGGCGCTGGGCGGCGGCCTGCGGCAGTCGGGCGTGGTGGCGGCGCCGGCGCGCGTGGCCGTCGACGTGACGTTCGGGCGGGGCCCGCGGGGCGAGGGCGGGCTGCTGCGGGCGACGC
>QJOA01000537.1:0-45203 GCA_004155915.1 Monosporascus sp. CRB-9-2 | reverse complement strand
TTGAGCCCGGCGAAAAGGACCGCTAGAAATACATAGGGGCTGCTGACTAACTGATCAGTCAGGCCATGTGTCCGACCCTGCACCCTGCTCCATTTCAATATTAGATAACTATTAATATTAAGAGTTTTAAGATAAAACGCTACGAAGATTACTTATAGCTTAGGTAGAAATTATACCAGCTATATCTACTAGTATAAGCCCTAACCGATACGGTTAAAGAACTCCATGATTAATATAATAATAACAACTATTTTGACCTTAATATTAAAAACACGTTTGTATCTAATAACAATATAACTTAAAAGATATTAAGCTTTGCGCGATAAACCTTAAAGATAAACCTTAAAGCTATATATAATATACTATTTCTTTTTATTAAAATTTTTTATCGTTATTATATTTATAAGTTTTTAAAATAAATTTTCGAAACTTTGTATATAAGTGCTAATATGGCGCCTAATATTTTATACCGTATTATCGGGCTCGATCTTTAAGGTTTAAGTGTTTTTATAGATTTTTTTTAAATTAGGTTAACGTGCTATCTAGAGTTTTAAATTACTTTAGCTAGCTCAGACCTTGCTGGCTTTTTTTAAAGTTACTTAAATACCGCTTATACCGTTAATAAATAACTAATTAAATTTTAAATCCCCGGAACGAACTAGTAAAACCTAAATATTAGATTTTAAAGAACAAGCTTAATTACTAAATTTCTTTTTAAATTTCTTATTTATTTTATTAAAAAGGTATTAATTACGTAATTAATTTATTTCCGACAAGTTTGAGATTTTATATACGCGTCGAATAAAGGCTAATAAATATATATAAAAAATCTTTTTAATAATAAATACAGTTAATATAATTAAGGTTAGATTTAGGAAATAAGCAACTATAACGTTTTTATAGCTGCGATAGTATAATTATCGGTCGTATTATTATGTACCGAACTTTTTTAATATATTTTATATAAGCATAATCCGTATATTAATTCTTTTGGCCGTACGGGTTTTAGTTATTACGTCGTAATTATAAAAAGGTTAAGGTTAAAATTTATTCGTTAAATCTTGAACGCCCTTATAATAACAACGTAATAATAATAATTTATACGGTTAAAAAATAACTGGATAATATTTTTCCGTATTAAAAGGCTTATAATAAAATGTTATATATAACGGTTAAGTTATTGTAATTAAAAGAACGTTTTAGATCTGGTTAATCTTAATTACTTTTTAGTTATAACGTAGAAATTATAATTCGTACGGCTAAAAAATAACTAAACGAACTTTTTTTATATTAAATTATTTTTAAAAATCCTATTTTAAAATAATATACGTAATAATTATTATATCGTAATTATAAAAGGGTTATAGTTAGCCAGGTCCGAAACGTTCTTTTAGTTATAATGACGTAATTATTATATATAATATTTTGTTATAAGCTTTTTAATATAAAGAAATCCCGTTTAGTTAGTTTTTTAGCCGTACGAATTACGATTATTACGTTATAAGCAAAAAAAGGTTGGGGTTAATTAAATCCGGAACGCGTTTTTAGCTGCGATAGCGCAATTATTATATATAATATTTTGTAATAAGCTTTTTAAAGGTAAGTTAATATAGAAATAGCTTATTTAATTTTTTTATTACACGTATAAATTATAGTTATTACGTCGTAATTATAAAGACGTTCTGATTAAAGTTATTTATTAATTTAAATTTAAAATTAATTTAACTTTTAACCTTTATATAATATCTTAATTAATACTATTATTATATTAAAAAATAAAAATTTTAATTTTGTATTTCTATTTTAGTAATTATAATATTAGAAATTTTATAATTAATATAATTAATAATAAAAATTTTAATAAATTTATATAAAAATTACTAATTAAGTTTAATATTTTATATTTTGTTATTAAACCTGATTTTTAAGGTTTTAATATTTTTATAAAGAATTTTTTAATAAGGTTTAATCGATATATTTGACTTTTGTAGGTACTTTTAAAGCTAGAGGCTTTAGCTACGGCTACGTCATAGATGCAGCTCTAACCTTAAAAATAGGACCTGATTTTAGTAAGGCAAATTTTAAACAGTTTAGTATATTTTGCGTATTTAGTTAATTTAAATATATATATATTTTTTAAATTGTATATAATATTATTTTAATTCGTAAAGTTATATTATTATTATATTAATAAAAGAAAAGTATATAATTATAATATGTTAATAAAATTAATTATTTAATTAATTTAATAATAATAATCTTGTTTTAATTAATATTATATATTTATAAAACGGTAAAAAGATTTTTTTATTAATTTTTTATAAATATTAAATACATAATATTAAATTTAAATTAAATTTAAAATTTTTATTTTAATAACTTTTAATAATTTATATAAGCTTGGCAATAAAAAGGTAAAAATTTTGTATTACGTTATTAGGCCTTATTTTTGAGGTCTTATTTTTTTAATAAGGTTTAGTCGATATATTTGACCCTTGCAGGTACTTCTAGAGCCGAAGACTCTAGTGACGGCTGCGCCGCAGACGCAGCCCCAACCTCAAAAATGGGGCCTGATTTTAGTGAGGCAAGTGACTTTGAAGAAAATGGAGAACGAGCTAGGGAGGCCTGAGCTAGCTGAGGTAAGTTCTTCCTTCCCTGCCTGCTTTCCATGGCTCGTAAGGCAGCAACAAGCTAAGAACGCCACCAGGATACGGGGCGTAGCGCACTCCATCCATGCTCTCTGTTAGAGCATAACGGCGCGTATTTATTGCTGCTCATTGGCGACATATGCTAGAGTGGCGTAGAGCTGAAATATGGCGGAATGAGAGCTTAGGTCAATGAGTAGCCTGCTAGAAACTAGCAAAAGCGGAGAACACGAATCGAGGTCAGAGTATGCGGGCTGCACACAGTATCACCCCCGCTTTTACCTCAGCTAGCTCAGGCCTCGCTGGCTCTTTTTTAAAGTTACTCAAGCCACGCTTTATAACGTTAATAATTAACTAATAAAATCCTAAATCCCCGTACCGAGCTAACAAAATCTAAGTATTAAAATTTAAAAGCGGGATTTAATTAATAATTTTTTAATAATTTTTTTAATTTATTTTATTAAAAAGATATTAATAACGTATTTAATTTATTTTCGATAAATTTAATATTTTATATATGCGTCGAGTATACGTTAATATATATATATAAAGAGTTTTTAATTTTTTTTTCGACAGTTATTATAATTAATATAATTAAGGTAAGGTTTAGAAAATAAGTAACCGTAATACTTTTATAGTTATAATAACATAATTATTAGTTATATATTATATATTAAACTTTTTTAATATATTTTAAATAAAAATAATCCGTATATTAATTCTTTTAATTATACGGATTATAATTATTATAATATAATTGTAAAAAGGTTAAATTTATTATTTATTAATTAATCCGAAACGTTTTTATAATTATAACGTAATAATTATAATCCGTAAGCTTAAAAAAATAACTTGTAGAATTTTTCCGTATTAAAAAGCTTATAATAAAATATTATATTTAACGGTTACGTTATTATAAATAAAAAAGCGTTTCGAATTTAATTAATTTTAATTATTTTTTAGTTATAACGTAATACAAGGTCGAATAGGTTCAAGCCTTATTTTCCAGGCTGAACCAAATATACAGAAAATTATTATACGATATAATTTGCACGATAGATACTATACCTAGTATCTTCGAACACGATAACAGATCAATGGTTTCACGGTTACGATAAATTGATGCCTCGGTCCCATAATGTCAGCTAGCAGGGGGTGCGCTAGCACCCCATATACGGAAAGGCTCCCCCTGAACGGACCATGTACATCACGTAACTAGACTACATTAAAGTGCGGTGTGCGCTCTAGAGCACCTCCAACTAGTTAAATAATACAACATATAACTAATATCTCCTATATTTAATAATTAAAAGTTTTATTCGCTTAATTCGTATTATTATCCATTAATTAGCTATTATTAAAACAATATAAGCTATATATTAATAATAATTATTTATAATAATTTTAAAATTAAAACAAAATTAAAAACGAATTTAAGGCTAAATTTAAAGGATATAATTTATAGAACTATATTAATCCTGATTAAAACCTTTTATAACTTATTAAACCTACGTCGTCTAATATATCTTTCTATCTAAAAAACCAAATTCGCTAATCGACGTAAGTAATTAATTTTAATATATTTAAAGGAAAACGAAGTTATTATGTTAAAAAATAACCGTAATAACCTTATTTCGGTTAAATTTTATTATAATTTAAATATTTTTAATTTTATTTATATACCCGAACTTTTAAATCCGAAAATATTTATATAGGAATAATTAAAAGCCGGTTTATTAAAAAAGGTTATTTAAGAAATAATAAAATCCTAATATAAACGACGGACGACCAAATAATTTTTTATATACTTTTTTCCGTTAAGCGGTAACGGAATAAAGTAAATATTTATCTTTATTAAATTTAAATAATTTTTATTCGATACGTTTTTAAAGAAGTTAAATAAAGTTAAATATTTTTATTCGGTTTAAAGCGTAATCGAATTAATTAAAGCGGTTTCCGGATTTAATAAATAACAATATTAAAACGTTTTAAAAAATTATTTTTTATCTGCATTATATTTAATTTACGAAAAAACCGTATTTTTTTATATCGTAAAAAATATAGGAAATTTGCTGTAAACGGCGGAATTTGTTTAATTTAAAATAACGGCGCCGTATTTTTATATTTTAAACTAATATATCTAAATTACGGATTATAACCGCGTTATAAGTTCGACAGATACCGGAAAAAATCGCGTAATTACCGTAAGCCGCGTTCCGTTTTAATTAAGGCTTATTAATTATAACCGTTCGGTTTAAACTAATAATTAAAAATTTAACGGTAATCTCAGCAATTTAAATACTAATTCGATATCCGGTTTATATGCCTTTACGGCTCGGAGTTACGATCTCGGTTATTATAACGCCTATACCTGTACGTATAATTCGCGATATAATAAATAATTTTAATTAGAAACCCGCCTTATTCCTTTTATTTATAACGTTGGCTTAAAACCTATAATTCTTTAATATTTTTAATTTATTACTAAAGCTACCTTTGTTATCGTACCCGTATTTCTTAATTCGTATACTTTTATATTATTACCGGAATCGCCGGCATTACTAAGAAATGATAATACGTAACTTAACGTTACGAATAATATATCGGAAAATAAAGCCGAGGTAATAATTGCTATTAAGGTCGGAAAATTGCGCGCTAAAAACAAACGGTACTTATTTAACGATAATAATAACCGTAATACCAGGTCGAAAATTAAACGAAACCCGGCCAGTCTTAATTAAGGCGGATAACGAAAAACGCGTTCGGCTTTGAAAGGAAGTTGCGGTTGTTAATAAATAAGGTATATTAAAGGTCGAAACGTAACGTTATAACTTTTCGCAGTTTTTAACGGTATATCTTTAAATTTGTTCAAATATAAAACGTTATAGATATACTTTTTTAGCTTACCTAATTTTGTTAAAGTACGGACCGTTATAAGTATACTTTTTTAATTTACTTAAACTTTTACGAAATATTAACGTTACTTTAAAATCCGAAACGATATTCTTTTTATATTAAAACAGTTTGATTACGTAAAAGGGCCAAATAATATAATTATATTTATTATTTTATTAATTTTAAGTTTATTAAGTATTATATAAATATTAAATTTTCCCGATCCGAATTAATTATATATTATTATATATAGATAATGGATTCTATAAGCTACGAAAATTAACGAATTTTAATATTATACGTTATAAATTATAATTTATCGCAATTATTAAAAAATTATTTTTTCTAATTTATAACCCTTTATTTAGAACGCCGAATTAAAAACTTTTAAATTTTATCTTTTAATCTTTTTTTTAAGCGCGTCGTATTAATTTTTAAAATATTTTTATCTTTTTTAACCTTTAAAATACCTTGGTTCGGATTAATTAATTAACGTTAAGGATTTATTATGCAAATAAATAAATAATATCGATAATCTATTTTTAATATCGGAAAAACTATTTTTCTGCCATATATATAATTATGCCGGCATCCGCTTTTTTTTAAATATTAACTCGAAATATTTAGGATTCCGGTTTTATAATAAATCCGGAACTTTTATGCTTTATAATCTTATTTCTTTAATTAAGAATTCTTCCGATTACGGTTTGTTCGAACTAATTAAAAGTTTTAATTAATATTTTCCGAACCTTATTATTTACTTTACCGTATCCTTTTTTAAAGATTTTAATAATTTTACATTGTTACGAGCAAATAATTTTTTCGAAAATTTAAAAATATTATTTATTGGTAAATATCCTACCTTAAAATTTATTAATATCTTAATTTACGGCTTTTAAAATTAAATTTTTAACGTAAAAAACGTATAAATATATAAAGTTCTTATTACTTAATATTACGCTTTTTCTTTTTCGGTATAATTAAAATTTTAAATAAGTTTCGGAATTTTTTTACTTTAAAATTTTATATTTATATAACGAAAATCGGATAATTTAAATAACTAATAAAATTTTCGGCATTAATACCGAATATGTTACGGTACTCAAAAATCTAATTTCTGTATATAATTATTTATTTGGTATTTAATTATTTATAACTACGAACTTTTCCTTTACTTAATATTATAAAAATAATATTTATATAATATATATTATGTAATATATTACGGTTTTATATTTTTAATTAGGATTACGAAATTATTATATCCCTAATATATTTATATTATATAAGTTATTATCGATTATAAACGTTCGGAAATATTAAACGATTTATATTATATAAGGTTTTAAAAAATAAATACCGGTTAAATTTATAATATAAAAAATATTTATTTTACGGTTTTAAAACTTTATAATTTAATAATTTATATTTTCTATTTCGTTAATTTTATTATTATATTTTAATATAATAAAAAAACGAATAAAGTTATATATTATTTTATAATTTCGTTTAAATCTAGTAAAAATGGAAATTAAAAGTTATTAACATATATGAAAACGTTTTTTATTATCGTTTCGTAAGTTATATATATATAACTAAAACTCCCGAATAATTATTTAAGTATTATTTCGATATTATCGTTAATAAAATATACGTTAAAAATTATATAACGATAAACAAATTACGTTTTTAAATATATCTTAATAAATTTAACTTTATTGAAGCCGTTTAATACTAGAATTTTATCGAAAATTTATTTAACGATATTTATAAATAATTTATTAATTGGTACAAAATTTAAAAGGACGGTATATATAACTAGGGTTAATTTAAAATATTAAACGCCGGGATTAATATAAATTATATCGAATAATAACCAAACAATTTTTATATTTTTATATACGTTTTAATTTTTTACCAAATCGTTATATAGCTTTCAAACGTAATTACGGTACTTTACTTTATTAAACGGCAGTAATATTATTTTAATAATTACGTATATTTAATGTTAAAAAATAAATATCTATGCATAAATAAATTAGGAATATTAAAAGCTTATTAACGGTAATTTTAATTAATTAAAACAAAAAACTAAGTATTAAGAAACTAAAATATATAAAATAAAGTAAGGTTCGTATATTAAATAATTTTTGGGTATATATTAATAATAATATAATAGATATAAAAATTTATCATATATTAACAAAATTTATAAATTATAAAAAAGTTATAAAATAATTTAAAAATAATTAATATAATTAAAATTAGGATTTAAAATTATACAATTATAAGTATATAAATAATTAAGTTTATATAAATGGTTAAATATTAACCTAAATTAACGTTATTCTTTTTATAATAAAACGATAATTTATAAAAAAAATTAATAATTATATATAAATTATCATTTTTTTCTTTATTATAAATTATTTTATGCAATTTATAAAATGCTTGTAATTAAATATATATCGAATAAATTTATTATAATTATTTAATAAATAATTAATAGTATTTATTTAAGTAAAAACTTATTATTATTTTAAATATCTTTATTTATTTTACTATATATAATATATTAAATAAACTTATATATAATATAATAATTATTAACTCGTTACTTTTTTATTTAAGATTTAAAGTTTTTATTATAACAGATATTTTTATATATTTTATAATATTACAAAATATAAACGACCTTAATAATTATTTAAAAAAGGCCTTTTTAAATCTTGCTTATAATATACCTTAAATAAACCCGGAAAATTCTAAAGTTCTAATTAAGTAGGTTAAATTTGTTAATAGTATTTCCGATAAACAGCCTGGCCCCGATAAATAATTTGGTGCCGATAAATAACTTGGCCTCGATAAATAACCTGGCTTTAATAAATAACCTGTTCCTAATAAATAATTTAGCCTTAATAAATAATCTACCTTTAATCAATAATTTGCTACTAATAAATAACATTAAAAACGGGTAACAAAATCTTAATCTAAAAAATAACTAAAACTATTACCGGAATAATTCGTAGTATAATATAACTTACGGCCTTATCCTAATTAAAGCAACTTTATATTAATTATATAATATTTAATTATTTTGAAATATAAAACGTTTTTTATAAATAATATATATTATACGTAACCGATTTTTAATATTAAATATATATTACAAAATTATATTAATATAATAAAAATTAAAAAGTTATAAATACCTTACGTTTTAACGTTAAAGTTAATTTATATTAATAAAAAAATTAATAATTAATAACAATATTCGAATTTAATAATATCGCGGAAAACTTATATTATAAATGAAAGTTTTAATCGTCGAAAGGTACAGTATTTATATAAACGTTAAATATTAATAATACCGTTTAGGTTATTTTAATTAATAACGCTTAAAATAATAATTTATACGTTATAACGAATTATGCCGGTTTTATAAATTATTAAATTATTACGTTAATTACGAATTTTAGATTAATTATAACTTTCGTAATTTAACGAAAAAAATATATAAACCAAATATTTTATAAACGATATAAAAAAAGGTTTATAACTTTATAAACCGGGACGGTTAATAGTGAAATATATATTATATAATTCTTTTATAAATATTATAATTTATAGGATTATACGGATAATAAGTATGCAAATTATATATAAAAACGTAATAAGGAATATTTATACGCGGTTTTAAAATATAAAATATTATTATACGGTTCGAATAAAAATTTCTAAAAAGATTTAAATCCGAATATTATACCTAAAACGAAAATAATTTCAAGTTTTTATAATATGGAAAAGATTATTAATATATAAATTAAAATAATATATAAAAAAATATAAAACCGGACGAAAAACTTTTAAAAAGTAGGCTAAAATATTAATTAATAAATTATTTATAAATAAAATATATAAGTTAATATAAAACTTTATAATATATTTAATTATAAATAATACGATATTATTCGTACGTTAATTTACTATAATACGAAGAATTTATATAATATAATTATAAAATAGATATATAAATAAAATAGCGTTAATTAAAATTATAATAAATTCGAAAGATTATTAATTTTAAATATATAATAAAATTTTATATCGGTTATAACAAAACGTAACAATAATAGGAAAATAAAGAATTATATTAACGGCTTATTTTTATTTAACAAATTCTTATTTTATTTATCCGATAACGATATAAACGGTAATAAATAATTTTAATTAGGATTATTTACTAAGTTTTTTATAATTTATCATATAAAATTATAACCTTCTTCCGTATATAATTTATTACGGTTATTTAAAGTTAAATTATTTTTAAAAAATTTATTATTAAAAGCTTTTTAAATAATTATATCAAAGTTATTTACGCAAGGTCAGTGCTATTAGGTATCTAGCTATATACAAGCTGACGCCGACACGAAGTTACACTATATAAATACACGTCAATTGACACGACGCGACCGGAGAGCACCTCCAAAAACCGTACCTACAGGCGGGCCGGATGAAAAACCAGTAGGAGTCTTGGAACACGATGACAAACAAATGAAAGTAGTACACGATAATTTTTGATTGGTTCCAGAGCTTTTACCCCGCAGCTAGCTCCAACGCCCCCAACCACTCATCAAAGTCATTTACAAAATTTTTTTTATTATATTTAATTTATTAAATTTACTTTTATTATTATTAATAAATACGGTATCGTTAAAATCGATAAATTAAGTTTTTATAACTTCACGGTTTACGGTTAAAATATATTTAAATTTTTAATTATCTTTTTAAACTAAAATAAATATTTTTTTCTAAATTAAAAATTACGAAGCAAAAAATGGGCGCATTTAATAATTTCGGTACAAAATTTTTAAGCAACGTAACGCTTATTTTGCGAAAAAGTATAACGGACGTAAAATTTACGTTATAAAAAAATACGGTACCCGATTAAAAACGAATTCCGCAAAATAATAATATTAACGTTATATATATTATTTTTTTAACGGCAGAATTTATTAATAAATTATAAGTTATAATATTTATTTTTTTCGATTAAATATTTTTTAAATTTTCGTTTTAAATTTTATAAAAATTAAATTTAACGTTAAAATTAAGTTAATAAGTACTTAATTTAATATTATAAAACATAATATTTAATCGAAATAAAACATTTTTTATCGTAATTATATTAACCGGCTTTATAAAAAAGGATTAATAATATCGGTATTAACCGTTTAATATAATTAATATCGTTATATCGTATAATATGCGAAAGGTATAAATAAATTTAAGCTTTTTTAAAAAAGTAATAATAATTTCGAAATTTTTTACCGGTAAAAACAAAATTATTTAATAATTAATTATTATTTATATTCGGATTAAAAAAATTATCCTTTTACGGAATATTAATTACGTTAAAAATATTTTCGCTTTTATAATTATCCGATAAAAAGATTTTATTTTATACTTTTTAATTAAAATTACGATATTTAAAAATAATATAAATAAGTTATATTTCCGATTTTAAAAATAAAATATTTACAAATTATTTGCTAAATTATTTATATTATTAAGTAACGTATTATTAATATATAATAACAATAAACTTTTGTTAAATAAATCCTTATACGTTAATATGTTTTAATTAGGACTTTACGATACCTTTTTTTATTTATTTAGCACAACTAAGATATTTAAAAATTATATTACGCGTAATAATTTCGAATTCGGCAACGGTTAACCGGAAGTATATATATTTTATAAATTCGATAAAATACGTTTTTAAAAAGAAATTTTCGATTAAAATATTTTCGATAATTCCGTATAACGTTCCACACATATAAGCGAGAGATACATATAAGCGAACCACTTTTTGGCACTCCGCAACAACAAATTCAAATAATTCAACAACAAGATATCGCATTAATTCAAATTAATCGGATTTTTTTTTGGCTAAATATATTTACAACTTTTTTACAAATACGCGTATTATATCCGGGCTTGCCATAAACGCCATATTTCCGTTCCTTAATTTCAACCTTTTTACGATGACCTTTTCCAGTTGCTATTAGCTACATTTTTTTATTACCCCTTTTTTTTGGGCCAAAAAAGCTTATCCCTTTTATATAATAAGTATTCCTTTTTCTTAAAAACGTTTATTTTTAATCCTGTAACGTTTGCTTAAAATATAATTCGTTTCGTGCAATTAAACGTTTTCTTCCCGCAAAAAAGCGGCTTTATACAATAGCAATATATAATCTTTTATTATAAAATTAACCGACTTAAATATTTTTGTTAGCGAGTTACTTTAATAATTTTTAATCTTTCTTTGTAAATATCGTCTTTATCTTATTACTTTACGGATATTTTTAAAAATCTTCGCAAAAGGTAAAATGAAACCGGCGGAGGTTAGCGGGCAAACGGTTAGCGTAAGCGTAATTAAAGGAACTTTTAATTCGGAAAAAACGTTATTAAAATCGAATAAAATAAGCTTAACTTTTACGAATTCAGATTTAATATTATCGGACATTATAATAATTTAAAACGTATCGTAAAAGCCGGCAAGGAAATTTTCTTTAGTAATATAAATATAATAACGTTATATTAAGTTTTCGATATATTACAAATAAACGCGTTTTAAAACAGAAAAATAAAATATATTAAAAGGTTAAAGCCGATACGAAAAGTACGCGGCCATATAAAGTGTAATAATGTTATTATTGGCGTAATACTTTTCGAATTTTATCGGATAAAAACTTTCGTAGCCGTCGAGGGTAAGAAAACGTTTCGAACCTTTTGTATACGTCCGAATATACTTATTAAAATACTGGATTTATTCGAAACTTAATTTATTTATTATCCAGCTATTATTATTTAATATAATTTTTTAATCGGCTGCTAATAATAAGTTATCGCGGTACCAGGATTTAAAATAATTTTTCCCCGCTATAATAATAAATAGCGGCATAGCCCAACCTTGGAAATTAATAACCTGAATAACTATAACCCATTTTTTATTCCCTTATTACGCTTATTTAAATCTTCCACGTCTTTCGGTATTAATAATTATTATGCCCGTTACTATAAAAAACCTTATTAAAAATCCAGTTTCGTCGAAGTTATAAATATTCTCTTTTACGATACCGTACTTCGTAATTATAACCTGAATAAGTTCGAACTATTTACGAAATATTTTTAAATTTTCGGATAAAATCCGTTAATAATCAATCTTCCGATTTAAATACGTTTGAAGTTTTTTTTACTATCTAACAAGTTCGACGCCCAATTAATTCTAACGCGTTTTATAACGCGTTAGATTAATAATATATTAACCATATTTTTAATATGTTAAAACCGGACAGGAAACGTTTGCGCATTTAAGTTAAGGATTTAATCGATAATCGATTTTTTTTCGGTCGGCGTTAATTTCTGCAAAAAAGGGATAATATCGGCTTAAACGTATTTACCAGTAAAACAATATATTAAAGTAAAATGCGGAACTTTATAGGCAAAATTAAGCTTTCTATAACTAAATTTCGGATCTCGTTTTTTAACATAAATGGCTAGGTTTATTCTTACTTCTTTTATAAGGCGCTCCATATTATGGTTGTTAAGAAATAAGCCATTAAAAATATATTATTAAAATAATTAAAAAAGTGGTTCGCTTATATATGTCTTTCGCTTATATGTATGGGACGTTATATTAAAGGTTTTTTTTTGTAAATAGTTCGTATTTAATGCATAACTTTTATAAAAAAATAATACGAATATATAAGCATTATATATATAAAGGATAAAAGGTTTAAGTAGGTAAAACGTTGGCAATTTTTAATATAATTACGTTATTTTATTTAAGAATTAACGGTTTTCTTTTAAAGTTATTTACGTTATATATATTTCGCTTATATTATTAGGTTAATAAATATATATAAATATAAATAAAAAGTTTATTTATATATAAAATAAGACGAAAATAAAAAAATTATTATTTTTTATTATATAAATTAATTACTTTAGTTTAATTAGCTTATATTTTCCGGGTATAATTAATTATTTTTTTATTTTTATAGATAAGGTAAAAACAGTTCGAAAACCTAAAAACCTTTTTTTTTAAAAAATTATATATTATTTAAAAGAAAATTCGATAAACGTTATAAGTATTATTAATAATACTTTCGTTTTTATTAATTATATTTAAAAAAATCGAACGGCGTTTATTATACGGTATGCGCTTTAATTAAAGAACGCCGGGAAATTTTTACTTGTTACGTTTATAAAGTATATTAATAAAATTACGAATTAATAAAAATATTAAAAAATATTAAAAAATATTAAATATTATTATATCGTTACGTAAATCTTTTTTATAATACTAATTAAAACGGAATATAAATTATTTTAATTTCTTTTTCGGAATATGATTATAATAACGGATAAAGGCGGTAATAATATTCCGTATAACGGCATTATAATAAAACGTTATATTACGAACATAATTTTAAATATTAAAATTATTATATTAAAATATAATATCGTTTTATTATACTTCATCGTAAAATGTAATTTATTTTAATTAAAATTATTTTATTAAAAAGGATTTAATGAAATTATTTTAATGTTATTTAACGACCGGTTTACTTTTTTATTTAACGTATAATAATTATCGTAAATATTTAATTCTTTTAAGATATCGATTTTATTTCGTAATATATTTAAGGATATTAAAAACTTGCCTAATAAACAGGTTAAATAATTATTATAAACCTTAAAAACTATTTTAATTATAATAATTAAGCTTATAAAAAACGAATATATAAAAACGTCTAGGTCGTTGTTATTACGAGGCCGTTTCGTTTTTAACTTTATTTTATATAACGAATATTTTTTTTAAATATATAATTACTTAATTTAAAAGTTTAAATTATTTAAAAATTAACATTTTTATAAATTATTAATCTTCGTTTATAATAATATGAACTATGTTAATATCGAAAAATAAATCCTTCGGCGGTCGGCGGAATTTAAGCTTTTTTGTAAAAGTTATAAATTTATTATATAATTAATCGTAATATTTACATATAAAAAGATTTTAATTAATAAAAGTTATAAATTTTTGCTAACGTTTATATATTATCAGCCTATCCCGTATTTGGTTTTTTTATAATACTTTAATTAAACGGTAAATTCAAATAATTAAACCGTATAATCGGCCAAAATCGTCGTAAAAAATCTAGTTATAAATAAATTTTTCGATTTTTATATCCGCTTATCGGTTTTGCTAAAATGTTATCGTACGCATACGTATATCTTATTTATTTAAAGTTACGCGGTAAAATTGAAAGAATTCGAATTTATAGTATTTTAAAAAAGGAAATAATAACGTAACGTATTCGGGCTTTAATTAATAGACCTTTTAAAATTTAAAAGTAACAAAAAAATCCTAATTAGGACCAGAATAATATTAATAATAAGCTATAACGTAAAAAATCGTATAAATATAAGTATAAATGTAAATAACGTTGGGTTGTTAAATTATTACGGATTTTTGCTTTTTTAAAAAGTAAATGCAGAAAACGAAGCTCATTTTCTGAAACTAACACTTAGGCCTCGCTGGCTCGTTACGGGGATTTGGGATTTGATTGGTTAATTGTTAACGTTGTGGAGCGGTACTTAAGTGACTTTGAAAAAGAGCCAGCGAGTTGCCTCACTAAAATCAGGCCCTATTTTTAAGGTTGGGGCTGCGCCGGAGACGCAGCCATGGCTAGAGCCTTCGGCTCTAGAAGTACCTGCAAGGGTCAAATGTACCGACTCAACCTTATTAAGAAAAGTTTCTACAAAAATAACAAAACCTTAAAAATAGGGGCTGATAACTTAATATAAAATATTAAGCTTAATTAATAGGTTCCATACGAATTTATTAAAATTATTATTATTATATATATTAATTACGAAATTTTTAATATTATAATTATTAAAATTTAACGCAAAATTAAAATCTTTATTTTTTAATATAATAATGGTTTTAATTAAGACGTTATATAAAGGTTAAAAATTAAAACTATTTTAAATCTTAATCGGTAGATAGCATTAACCGGAACGCCCTTATAGCTATGACGCAATAACTATAATCCGTACGGGTAGAAGAATAGCTGGACGGGTTTTTTTTATATTAATTTACTTTTAGAAGGTCTATAGCAAAATGCTGTATATAGTGGTTGCGCTGTCGCAGTTAGGAGGGCGTTTCGAACCTGGCTGACCTTAACCATTTTTTGGCTGCGGCGTAATAACTATAATCCGTACGGCCAAAAAAATAGTTAAACGGGTTTCTTCTATACTAATTTACTTTTAGAAGGCTTATACAAAATGCTGTATAGAATGGTTACGCTATTGCAGCTGGGAGGGCGTTTCGGACCTGGTTAACCTTAACCTTTTTTTAGCTGCGACGTAATAACTATAATTTATACGGCCAAAAAAATAACTGGACGGAATTTTTCCGTATTAAAAGGCTTATAACAAAATACTATATATGGCGGTTACGTTATTGTAGCTAGGAGGACGTTCCGGACCTGGCTAACTCTAACCTTTTCATAACTACGACGTAATAATTACCGCGTACATTATTTCAAAATAAGGTTTTTAAGGGTAATTTAATATGAGAAAAAAACCCGTCCAATTATTTTTTTAACCGTACGGATTATGGTTATTACGTTACAATTATAAGGGCGTTCCGGACTTAGTTGACGGATCCTAATCTTAACCTTTTTATGGCTGCGACGTAACAATTATAACGCGTACGGCTAAAAAAATTAATATACGGATTATCCCTATACAGAATATATTATGGAAGTTCGGTACATAATAATGCGACCGATGGTTATGCTGTCGCAGCCATAAAGGCGTTGCGGTCGCCTGTTTCCTGAACCTAACCTTGGTTATATTGACTGTAATTGCCGTCAAAAAAAATTAAAACAAAAATTCCTATATACATATTAGCTTCTATTCGACGGGTACATAAAATGTCAGACTTATCGGAAATAAATTGGTTGCGCAAGTGATATTTTTTAATCAAATAAATAAAAGGAATTAGGAGGAAATCTGCTAATTGAGCCCTTTTTTAGAATCTAACATTTACCTTAGCTAGCTCAGGCCTCGCTGGCTCTTTTTTAAAGTCATTTAAGTACCGCTTTAAAACGTTAATAATTAACCAATCAAATTCCAAATCTCCGTAGCGAGCCAACGAGGTCTAAATGTTAGTTTTAGAAAATAAATTTCGTTTTTTGTACTTATTTTTTTAAAAAAGCAAAAATCCGTAATAATTTAATAATCTAACGTTATTTGTAGTTATATTTATATTTATATAATTCTTTACGTTATAATTTATTATTAATATTATTTTAGTTTTAATTAGGATATTTTTTTTTACTTTTAAATTTTAAAGAGTTTATTAATTAAAACCCGAATACGTCATATTATTATTCCTTTTTTTAGAACATTATAAATTCGAATTTTTTTAATTTTACCGCGCGATTTTAAATAAATAAAATATATATATACGTATAATAATATTTTAGTAAAACCGACGAACGGATATAGAATTTGAAAACTTTATTCGTAGTTATTTTTTTTATAACGATTTTGGCCGATTATACGGTTTAATTATTCGAATTTACCGTTTAATTAAAGTATTATAAAAAGAACAAATATAAAATAAGTTAGTAATATATAAACGTTAATAAAAGTTTATAATTTTTATTAATTAAAACCTTTTTATACGTAAATATAACGATATATTATATAATAAGCTTATAAGTTTTAGAGAAAAATTTATTTTTTAATATTAATATAGTTTATATTACTTTAAATAAAGATTAACAATTTATAAAAATGTTAATTTTTAATTAATTTAAACTTTTAAATTAGGGAATTATTTATTTAAAAAAAAGGTATTCGTTATACAAAACGAGGTTAAAAACGAAGCAACTTTATAGCAATAATAATTTGAACGTTTTTACGTATCCGTTTTTTATGGTTTTAGTTATTATAATTAAAATAATTTCTAAAATTAAGGGCTGTTATTTAGCCCGTTTATTAGGCAAGTTTTTATTATTTTTGGTTATATTACGGGATAAAATTAATATATTAAAAAGGTTAAATATTTGCGATAATTATTATACGTTAAATAAAGATATAAACCGGTCGTTAAAATAATGTTGAGGTAATTTTATTAAATTCTTTTTAGTAATATAGTTTTAATTAAAATAAGGTGCGTTTTACGGTTAAATATAATAAAACTATATTATATTTTGGTATAATAATTTTAATATTTAGGATTATTTTCGTAATATAACGTTCTATTATAATACCGTTATATAAAATATTATTATTATTACTGTTCGTTATTATAGCCGTATCCCGAAAAAAAGGTTAAAATAATTTATGTTTAGTTTTAATTAATATTATAAAAAAGAATAATTTTACGAAACGTTATAATAATATTTAATACCGTTTAATACTTTTTATTAGTTCGTAATTAACATTTTTCGGCTTTTATTTTTTGATTTTGTTAATATATTTTATAAACGTAATAAATAAAGGTTTTTCGGTTTTTTAATTAAAGCGTATACCGTATAATAAATACCGTTCGACTTTTTTAAGTATAGTTAATAAAAACGAAAATATTATTAACGGTATTCATAACGTTTATCGAAAGATTTTTTAAGTAATATATAAATTTAAAAAAAATAATTTTATCGGTTTTTAAATTGCTTTTATTTATAAACATTAAAAGATAATTAGTTATATTCGAAAAATATAGGTTAATTAAGTTAAAGTAACCGATTTATATAATAAAAAACCATATCTTTTTTGTATTCCCGTTTTATTCTATATATAGATAAACGTTTTGTTTATATTTGTACGTATTTATTGGCCTAATAATATAAGCGGAGCATATATAACCTAAGTAACTTTAAAAGCGGACCGTTAATTTTTAAATAGGATAACGTAATTATATTAAAAGTTATTAAAGTTTTATTTATTTAAGCTCTTTATTTTTATATATATATAATATTTGTATATTTACGTTATTTTTATAGAGATTATGCGTTAAATACGAATTATTTATAAAGAAAACGTTTAATATATACGGGATTACCGAAAATGTTTTAATAGGGGATTTCTTTTTAAAAACGTAGCTTACCGAATATATAGAGTATATGTGACGGCAGCCACCAGGATCACACCGTGAGGCTGGCAACCGTCACGTAGGGCTGACAGCTGCCACACGAACTAGCCACCTGCTACATAAAGAATAGGGACATTTATAGATCTTTACGCATTTTATAACTTTGCCTTTTTTTCCTTCTTTTTTTTAGCTTAAAATCTTCGTTCATAATGCTAATAAACTAATTATTATGTTATATTTTACTGGCCGTAATATTATTTTAAGCTTATTCCCTTTTTCGCTGGCTTAGCGATTAATAAATAACGTACTATACCTTTTTTACGTCGATATGTAACGACAAAAAATGACGCGTCCTAAACCAAACCTAAGATTAAGACCTAGATTAACCAGTATTAAGATTAAATATTTGTTAAAAAAAATTACTTATTAATTAATCAACGTTCAAAGCGACTTAGATTAATTAAAGGTAGAATTGAGAGTATAAAAGACGAAATGCCTTTTTAAAATCCAGACCAGAATACAGAAAACGATAAATACCCTGAAAAAACGGCAAAAAATAACGTGCCGTAAAACGAAACCGAATACGTAAAAACAAAAGGTTTATTAAACCAAAACAATTAAAACCAAAACTATAGTTATTTAGAAATTAACCCTAATAAATAGTTGATCGACGAAATGGCTAACGATAACCAAAATATTTAAGAAGAATTTTAGAAATTCCGTAACGAAATCGTTCGCTTTTAGGCCAGATAAAGCCATTATTCCCTTATTCCTTCCGACGACGCCGACCGCCTTTGCCAAGAAAATATAATTAATAACGTTTTCGGTAGTACCAGTACGTTTCGCCTTATTAATATGGCAGCATAACCCGCTTTCCGTAAATTTGTGGGAATTAATAACGCGAATTTTAATTATAATTAAAAAAATAATCTTACGTTAATAATTTTGCTAAGTTTAACGGTAATAAAACCAAATTTAATATTTAGGTTCGTAAAGTTATAAATAAATTCGAAATAAATAAATTAATTTTTCGAAACGAAAAATTCCGAATAATTTATTTAATAAACTTTTTTAAAAAAAATCAAAGAAATAATTAAGATTCGTTACCGATTAATTACGTAATCTTTTTTTTACGTAACCGAAATAATTTAAGTACTAAAATTATCGTATTACGACCCGAATTAAGCTTTTATTATTAAAAAAACTTTTTATATTTTTATTTTTAAATTTAGCAAAAATTAAGATATTTATAATTTTATTTTTGAATTTAACGTTTTTATTTAAAAGGCCAAAATCGCCGAGAACGAACAAAAGTAAGTTTTATGGAAATATATTTTCTTAAATTTTAATTTACGTTTTTTAAAAATAACCGTAATTTTGACGTTATTTACGAAAAGTTTTATAATTATATCGTTATAACCGTTTATAATACTTAATTTATTTATAAGAAACGTTAGTAAAAACGTAAAGTTTAATTATATAACCTTAATAAATTAAAAGATAAGAATAAAAAATCCCGTTCGAATAATAATTCCGGTAAATCGAAAATTTCGGGTAATACCGGTAAGCTTTTGTTAGAGGTTAAAAAAAAGGTTTATTAAAAGCTTAATACGTGCTTTAATTATTATAAAATAAGATATAAGGTTAATAATTGTTTTAATAAGAAAAAGCTTATTACGGTAAAGATAATAAAGAATTTATTTAATTTTGACGAATCGGAAAAAGAGTAAGACCGTCGGAAAATTTTTCGATAAATTTTTTTGTATTAATAATAATGAAAATAAATAACTTTAAAAAATGTAAAACTTTTATTAAAATTACGTAAATTTAAATAAATAAAATTGGTTTACGTATTATCGTTTTTTATAATACCGGAATATAAATCCGATTTTTTATTAATCTTTTTTTTGTTAAGTAAACGAAAAAACGATTATAAATTCGTATTATCCGGTTAAAAGAATTAATTTAATTATAAAATTACCGAAAGTAACCTGCCGGCTAAATAAAAGCTTAAATAATTATAATATTCGAAATTAACGTATAACGTTTTTTCGATTAAGTTTTTTAAATTATAAATATTAAATACGATATTTTTATCGGTTTTAATTAAATAAAAAAATATAATTTATTATTGGATTATAAAAACAAAAATATTATTTAGCCCGATAATTTATTAACATTAATTAAGTTCTTATCGGCGATTAAAATTCCAGCCCGATATTTATTAAACGGGTACGTTGACCTTAAAATTTAGGAAAACGTTTACCGTCGTAACCGCGTTATGGAAAAGGCCGATAAATAATATTAAATTTTCCGACGTTTATAAAGAAAACCCGAAAACGATTTTATTTTGATATCCGTATTTGTTACTCCGTTAAATATAAAAAATAAAGATATATCGGACGTATATAATACCAAGTTGACTATTTCCGTTATGGAAATTATTAAGGATAACGTAATTATTATTTCTTTAACGAATAAGTTAAAAATTAACCCTTATACGGAACGATAAAACAAATGCCCGTTACCTTAAAAAGTCATTCCTTTTTTAAAAAAGAAATCGAATGTTATAACGGTAACCGTTTTGTAAAAATGGAAAATATATAACGGTTAAAGGATTTCTTTTCCCGAAAATAAGGATCCGGAATACGTAAAACGAATCCGGGAATTTTTATCAGAACCCTTTACCTATTTAAAAAGATTTTTTTTTAAAAAAAATTAATACCTTTTTAAATTTCCGACCTAATTATAAGGTAATTTTGGAACTTAACCGGCCGATCCCCGCTTTTGGATCCTTTATTTATAAAACGTTTATTTAATACTTTTTGTTAAAAAAAAGTAATAAATAAATTATTAAAAATAAATTTTAGCGAATTATATATACGAAAAAATACCGTTTTAATTTTGTTTCCCCTAAAACTTTATTTATTAAAACGCCGGTTTTATATCGATTATTGTTAAAAAAAATTAATATTTAAAAGATTACTTTATTTTAATTTTTTTATTTAACGGTATTACATTTAACTGCTAAAACGTTAAACGTTTTATAAATTTCGTATCTTTATTAAATTAAAATACTTAATAATATTTAAAACTTATTAAAAAACGTTTTAATAAAAGATATTTTTATTTAAATTTAAAATAAATTTTATTTGGTAATAATTATTTATTAATACCTAATTATATAAACCTTTTAATTATTACGCGAACGTTTACGTCGACGACGTATTAATTTATTCCGGCTTTAAAAAAAAATTTAAAAATATTACGAAAAAGTTATTTACCGGTTATATAAGGTTAACTTTTAAAGAAATATTAAAAAATTCCAGTTTAACGTTAAAAAAATAAATTATTTCGGTGTTATTATAAAAATAAATATAGGTATTTTTATCGACCTAGTTAAAATTAAGGTAATTTAAAAATAAAAGTTCGAAAATTTTAATAACCGAATTATAATCCGTTTATTTATAAAATTTTATAATTATATACAAATATTTTGTTATTATAAAAACGGCATAATTAAATTATTAAACCGTTTATTAAAAAAAAAATACATTTTTTATAATAAAATCCGAATAAAAAAGAATTTTCGAAAAAATAAAATAATTTATTTATAAAATTTTAATTTTAAATTTTTTTTAACCTAATTGACCGATTAAAGTAAAAATAAACGTATTCCGTAACGTAATTAAAGGTATTATTTAGTAATAATAAAAAAATAACGAATAAAAATTTATAAAATATTTTTCGAAAATTATAACTTTAAAAAAAAGTATTTTATTTAAAACCGAAAGTTATTTATAATAATTTAAATTTTCGAATATTATTACTTTAAAATTTAAAAATAAAAGATTTTTATTATTATTAATTATTAAATTTTATTATATTTTGTAAATAAACGCGTTTTTTTACGTATTAAATTCGATAAATTAAATTTTTTTTTTAATTTTGATATTACTTTTTAATATCGACCTGGTAAAAAAATTAAGGCCGCGGATATTTTATTACGAAAAACGGTAAATTTATTTATAATTAAAACTTAAAAAAAAAGAAAAAAATATTAAATTTTAATTTTTTTAAAACGATTAAATTTTTTTAACGTTATTATTAACGAAATGCCGATTAAAGTATAAATCGAAAATATTTTATAAAATACCGATTTAATTAATTTTATCCGTTTCAAAAATAAAATATAAAACTTAAATAAAACAAAATAACAAATTAATAATACCCGAAAAAATAATTAATAATCGTATTTTTTTCCGTATTATATTTATCCGTAAAATTTACGTATTTAAAATATTTAGGTATTTTAATTAAAATAAAATAATTAAAATATTAATACGGAAATATATTTGGCCCCGGTTTAAGCAAAATATTTAATAATATATTCGGAATTATTATGATTACCGTTAAAATAAAACGTTTCCAAATAAAATTCCGGAATTTTTTTACTTTTTTTATTATTCCGAATAATATTTAGAATTACGTCGTCGTCGACGGAAAAAATATACCAAAAAACCTTTACGGTTATAATTATATATAAGTAATTATCGATAAATTTAATAAAATTATAATAACCTTATTAAATAAAAAAATTAATATTATTAAAACCTCAATTAATTAATATTATCGATATTTATATCGTTTTTTAAAATATTTATTATTTAAATTAACGATAACGTAAAATAATTTATTTTTTAATTTTTAATTAAATTAAATAAATTTATTGGTATAAAATATTATTACGGATACGTTTTATATTTGTAAATTTAAAAAGTTATTAAATTTATAAATTAAAAATTAAATTAATATTTACGTTTTTATATTAATCAGTATTAAAATAATTAAAACGTATATATACCGGTATTAAATTTCGTATATAATTTATTATAATATTTATCGATTAATATAATTTTATTAAAAATTATATTAAATAAAAATATCCGAAACTTATTATTATTAAACTTAAATCTAATAAAGGTAAAAATTAAATTTATTTAATGGATACTAATAATTATTAAATAAATTAAAAGAGTTTAAACGTTTACGAAAAAAGTTACGTTAAAAACATAAAAATATTAAAAGATATAAATTAACAAAAAACGTTATTTAACCGATTTTAAAATCGGCAACAAAGCTTTTTTCCGTAAAAAATGTTTTATAACGTAAATATCGATTATTTATTTAAATTTATAATAAATAAAAAATTTTAAAGTTATAAAAAAACATAAATATAATTTCGTTTTTAATTTATTATCGAATTTTAAAATAATTAACTTATTTTACGTTAATTAATTACGTAAAGCCGACAATAACCCGTTATTTTAATAAATTTAAATATTACCGTTATTTAAAAAGATTAATAATAAATTAAAGTTTAAAATAAAACAAATTAATTAATTAAAATTTAACGAACGTTATAAAAAGTTATAATATTAAACTAAATAAAAAAATTATAATCCCGATAAAATATAATATTCTGTAATTAACTTTAAAAACGTATTAATCGTAATAAAACGGTTTTATACGGAATATCTTAAAGTATTTAAATTACCAATTTGTTTATAAAAATAGATACGTATAACGGCGGTCGACAAAATTAACGAAAATTATCCCGATAATAATAAAGTTACGAAAGCAAAAACCGGATTAATAAGGAAAAAATAATACTTATAACTAACAAAAATTTGCATATTTTCTTTAATCGTTTACAAATTTTTAAAAAGGGGTAATATAACGGCAGCCATTAAGATTATATCGTAAGGCTGGCAACCGTTACGTAAGGCTAACAGCTGCTACACGAACTAGCCACCTGCCACACAGAGAATAAGGACATTTATAAATCTTTACGCACTTTGCGATTCTACCTTTCCTTCCTTTTTTTCTTTAATTTAAAATCTTCGTTTATAGTGCCAATAAACTAGCTATCATGCTATATTTCACTGGCCGTAACAGTATATATACTTCCGGTTAATTCTCGCCGAATTCGAGATTATTGCGCGTAATATAGTTTTTAAATATCTTGGTTGTATTAAATAAATAAGGAAGGTATTATAGGGTTTTAATTAGAATGCGTTAACGGATAAGAATTTATTTAAGAAATTCTTTTATTATTATTTGTTAATAATACGTTATTTAATAATATAGATAATTTAATAAATAATTTATAAGTATTTTATTTTTTAATTCGAAAATATAACTTATTTATATTATTTTTAGGTACCGTAATTCTGAGTAAAATGTACGAAAAAGGGGTTTTTTATTAAGTAGTATAAGGATAGAAATATTTTTAACGTGGTTAATATTTTGTAAGGCGATAATTTTTTTAATTCGAATATAAATAATAATTAACCGTTAAACGATTTTGTTTTTGTTAATAAAAGATTTCGAAATTATTATTGTTTTCTTTTAAGAAGTTTAGATTTATTTATACCTTTTATATATTATACGATATAACGATATTGGTTATATTAAACGGCTAATATTAATATTATTAAAATTTTTTATAAGACCGATTAATATAATTACGGTAAAAAATATTTTATTTTAATTAAATATTATGCTTTATAATATTAGATTAAATACTTATTAATTCGATTATGGTATTAAATTTAGTTTTTATAAAATTTGGAGCGAAAATATAGAAAGTATTAAATCGAAAAAGCGAATATTATAATTTGTAACTTCTTAATAAATTCTGCCGTTCGAAAAATAATATTTATAACCTTAATATTATTTTTTTCCGGGATTCGTTTTTAATCCGGTATTATATTTTTTTACAACGTAAATTTTACGCCCGTTATGCTTTTTCACGAAATAGGCGTTATGTTATTCGAAATTTTTGTACCGAAATTATTAAACGTGCCTATTTTTTATTTCGTAATTTTTGGTTTATAAAGGGATATTTATTTCGGGTTAAAAAAAATAGTTAGAAATTTAAAAATATTTTAACTTTAAGCCGTAAAATTATAGAAATTCGATTTATTAACTTTAACGATATTGTATTTATTAATAATGATAAAGGTAGACTTAATTAGCTGGATATAATAAAGAACAAAAAGTAATTTATAAATAGTTTTAATATAATTATCCGAAAATCTTTTAATAATAATTTTTCAAAAATAATTTAATTTTGAATAATTATGATATATTATAACGTCCCATACAAGCTCGCGAGCCAAACAAGCTCGCGAGCCGTTTTTTGGCACCTTGCAACAACAAATTCAAATAACTTAACAACAATATATCGTATTAATTCAAATCAATCGGATTTTTTTTTGCTAAACGTGTTTATAACTTTTATATAAATACGCGCATTATGTCCAGGCTTCCCGCAAACGCCATACTTCCGTTCCTTAGTTTTAACCCTTTTGCGATAACCCTTTCCAGCTGCTGTTAGCTGCATTTTTTTACCACCCCCTTCTTTTTGGGCTAGAAGAGCTTGTCCTTTTTGTATAATAAATGTTCCTTTTTCTTAAAGACGTTTGTTTTTGGTTTTATAATGTTTGTTTAAAATATGATTCGTTTTGCGCAATTAAATAACTTTTTCCTAAAGAAAAATATTTTCGTACAAAAGTAATAAGTTTTTTTTAGTTAAAAGATTAACCGATTTAGCCATTTTTTGTTTTAACGAGTTACTTTATTAATTTTTAATCTTTTTTTACAAATAACGCTTTTGCCTTATTACTTCTTTAATATTTTTAAGGATTTTTGCGGATAAGGAACGAATAAAACCGGCAGAGGTTAACGGGAAAACGGTTAACGTAAATATAATTAAAAAAACCTTTAATTCGGAAAAAACGGTATTAAAATCGAATAAAATAAACCTAGCTTTTATGAATCCAGATTTAATATTATCGGACGTTAAATAACTTGGAACGTATCGTAGAAGCCGGCGAGAAAATCTTTTTTAGTAATATAGATATAATGGCGTCGTGTTAAGTCTTCGATATACCGTAAATAAACGCGTTTCAAAATAGAAAAACAAAATATATTAAAAGGTTAAAGCCGATACGAAAAATGCGCGGGCATATAAAGCGTAATAATGTTATTATTAACGCAATATTCTTTAAATTCCATCGAATAATGGCTTTTGTAGCCGTCGAGGATAAAAAAACGTTTTAAACTTTTCGTACGCGTCCAAATATGCTTATTAAAATATTGGATTTATTCGAAACCTAATTTATTTATTATCCAATTATTATTACTTAATACGATTTTTTAATCCGCTATTAGCAATAAGTTATTACGGTATTAAAATCCAAAATAATTTTTCCCCGTTATAATTGTTTCGGCCAGCGAAGTATAGCATGATAGCTAGTTTATTAGCGTTATGAACGAAGATTTTAAACTGAAGAAAAGAAGGAAGGAAAGGCAGGGTCGTAAAATGCGTGAAGATCTACAAATGTCCCTACTCTCTATATGGCAACTGGCTAGTTCGTATGGCAGCTGTCAGCCTTACGTAACGGTTGCCAGCCTTACGGTTTGATCCTAGTAGCTACCGTTATATTACCCCCTTCTAAAAACTTATATACGATTAAAGAAAGTATGTAAGTCTTTGTTAATTATAAATACCGTTTTTTTTTATTAATCCGGTTTTTACCTTTACGGCTTTATTATTATCGGGATAATTTTTGTTAATTTTATCGGCAGTTATTACGCGTATTTATTTTTATAAGCGGACCGGTAATTTAAATACTTTAAAATATTTTATATAAAACCGTTTTATTATAATTAATACGTTTTTAAAATTAATTACGGAATATTATATTTTGTCAGGATTAGAACCTTTTTATTTAACTTAATATTATAACTTTTTATGGCGCCCGTTAAATTTTAATTATTTATTTTATTTTATTTTAAATTTTAATTTACCGTAAATTTTTTTAAATAATAATAATATTTAAATTTGTTAAGGTAATAAGTTATCGTCGGCTTTACGTAACCGATCGGCGTAAAATAAATTAATTATTTTATAATTTAACGGTAAATTAAAAACGAAATTATATTTATATTTTCTTATAATTTTAAAAGGTTTTATTTATTATAAATTTAAATAAATAATTAATATTTACGTTATAAAACCTTTATTACGGAAAAAAACTTTATCGCCGACTTTAAAATTAATTAAGTAACGTTTTTTATTAATTTATACCTTTTAACGTTTTTATATTTTTAACGTAACTTTTTTTATAAACTTTTAAATATTTTTAATTTATTTAATAATTATTAATATCCGCTAAACTAGTTCGGTTTTTACCTTTATTATATTTAAATTTAATAATAATAAATTCCGGATATTTTTATTTAATATAATTTTTAACGGAATTATATTAATCGACAAATATTATAATAAATTATACGTAAAATTTAATGCCGGTATATATACGTTTTAATCGTTTTGATATTTATTAATATAAAAACGTAAACGTTAATTTAATTTTTAATTTGTAAATTTAATAATTTTTTAAATTTACGGATATAAAATATTTCCGTAACGATATTTTATACCGGTAAGTTCGTTTAATTTAATTAAAAATTAAAAAATAAATTATTTTATATTATCGTTAATTTAAATAATAAATATTTTAAAAAACGATATAAATATTAATAATATTAATTAACCAAAATTTCGGCGGTATTAATTTTTTTATTTAATAAAGTTATTATAATTCTGCTAAATTTATTAATAAATATTTATATATAGTTATAACCGTAACAATTTTTTGGCATATTTTTTCCGTCGACGACGACATAATTTTAAATATTATTCGAAATAAAAAAAAAAAAAATTTTAAAGTTTTATTTCGAAACGTTTTATTTCGACGGTAATCGTAATAATTCCGAATATATTATCGGATATTTTGTTTAAACCGGGGTTAAATATATTTCCGTATTAATATTTTAATTATTTCATTTTAATTAAAATACGTAAATATTTTAAATACGTAAATTCTGCAAATAAATACGGTATAAAAAAAATATAACCGTTAATTATTTTTCTAAATATTATTAATTTATTATTTTTTTTATTTAAATTTTATATTTCGTTTTTATAACGGATAAAATTAATTAAGTTAATATTTTATAAAATATTTTCGATTCGTACTTTAATCGGTATTTTATTAATAATAACGATAAAAAAGTTTAATCGTTTTAATAAAATTAAAATTAAATTTTTTTTTTAAGTTTTAATTATAAATAAATTTACCTTTTTTTGTAATAAGATATTTATGGCAATATTTTCTTTATTAAGTCGATATTAAAAAGTAATATCGAAATTAAAAAGAAAATTAATTTATTAAATTTGGTACGTAAAAAAAATACGTTTATTTATAAAATATAATAAAGTTTAATAATTGGTAATAATAAAAAACTTTTATTTTTAAAGTTTAAAGTAATAATATTTAAAGGTTTAAATTATTATAAATAATTTTCGGTTTTAAATAAAATACGTTTTTTTTATTAAGGTTATAATTTTCGAAAAATATTTTACGGGTTTTTATTTATTATTTTTTTATTATTACCAAATAATACCTATAATTACGTTACGGAATATATTTATTTCCATTTTAATCGGTCGGCCAGGTTAAAAAAAGGTTAGAGTTAAGATTTCGTAAATAAATCGTTTTATTCTTTCGAAACCCTTTTTTTATTTTATTATAAAAAAGATATTTTTTTTAATAAACGGTTTAATAGTTCGGTTATGCCGTTTTTATAATAATAAAATATTTGTACGTAATTATAACGTTTTATAAATAAACGGATTAAAATATAATTATTAAAGTTTTTAAATTTTTATTTTTAAATTATTTTAATTTTGGTTAAATCGATAAAAATATTTACATTTATTTTTATAATAATATCGAAATAAATTTTTTTTTAACGTTTAACCGGAATTTTTTAATAATTTTTTTAAAAATTAATTTTATATAACCGGTAAATAATTTTTTTATAATATTTTTAATATTCGTCTTTAAGGCCGGAATAAATTAGTACGTTATTAACGTAAACGTTTACGTAATAATTAAGGAATTTATATAATTAGGTATTAATAAATAATTATTACTAAATAAAATTTATTTTAAGTTTAAATAAAAATATTTTTTATTAAAACGTTTTTTAACGGATTTTAAATATTATTAAATATTTCAATTTAATAACGATATAAAGTTTATAAAATGTTTAAATAATATCGATTTTAATAAAAATATTTAACGTTTTAATAATTAAATATAATATCGTTAAGTAAAAAAATTAGGATAAAGCGATTTTTTAAATATTAATTTTTTTAACGGTAATCGATATAAAACCGGCATTCCGATAAATAAGGTTTTAGGGTAAATAAAATCAAGGCTGGGTTTTTTTGTATATATGGTTTAATAAAATCCATTTTTAATAATTTATTTATTATTTTTTTCTTTAGCGAAAGGTATTGAATAGGCGTTTTGTAAGTAGGGGGTTTAAAGGCGAGTATCGGCCGGTCAAGTTCTAGAATTATGTTATGGCCAGGTCGAAAGTTTGGAAAGGTATTAGCTTTTTTTTAAAAAAAGAATTCTTTTAAATGGGTAAAGGGTTCTGGTAGAAGTTTCCGGATTCGTTTTACGTATTTTAAATCTTTATTTTCGGGAAAAGGGATTTTTTGGCCGTTATATATTTTCCATTTTTGTAAAGCGGTTACCGTTATAACGTTCGGCTTTTTATTTTCAAAAAAAATAATTTTTTAGGAAAACGGGTATTTGTTTTATCGTTCCGTATAGAGGTCGGTTTTTAACTTATTCGTTAACGAAACGATAATTACGTTATTTTTAATAGTTTTTATAATAAAAATGGTCGGTTTGGTATTATATGTATCCGGTATATCTTTTTTATTTATTATATTTGACGGAATAATAAGTACGGATATTAAGGTAAAATCGTTTTCAGGTTTCCTTTATAAGCGTTTAAAAATTTGGTATTGCTTATTGGCCCTTTTTATAACGCGGTTACGGCAGTAAACGTTTTTCTGAACTTTAAGGTTAACGTACCCGTTTAACAAATATCGGGTTAAAAACTTAATTACCGGCAAGAACTTAATTAAAGTTAATAAATTATCGAATTAAATAATATTTTTGTTTTTATAATTTAATAATAAATTATATTTTTTTTATTTAATCGAAATTGATAAAAATATTATATTTAATATTTATAATTTGGAAAACTTAATCGGGAAAATGTTATCCGTTAATTTCGAATATTATAATTATTTAAGCTTTTATTTAGCCGGCGGGTTGTTTCCGGTAATTTTGTAATTAAATTAATTTTTTTAACCGGATAATATAAATTTATAATAATTTTTTTGTTTATTTAGCGAAAAAAGGGTTAACGAAAAATCGAGTTTATGTTCCGGTATTTTAAAAAGCGGTAATATATAGGTTAATTTTATTTATTTAAATTTACGTAATTTTGATAAAAGCTTTGCATTTTTTGGAATTATTTATTTCCGTTATTGTTAATATAAAAAGGATTATTAAGAAATTTTCCGATAGTTTTATTTTTTTTTCCGATTTATTAAAACTGGATAAATTCTTTATTATTTTTATTATAACGACCTTTTTTTTATTAAGGTAATTGTTAACTTTATCCCGTTTTGCTATAGTTAAAATATATACCAACCTTTTAATAAACTTTTTTTTTAACTTCCGATAAAGGCTTGCCGGTATTACCCGAAATTTTTAATTTGCCGGGATTATTATTTAAACGGGATTTTTTGTTTTTGTTTTTTAATTTATTAATATCGTATAATTAAGGCTTACGTTTTTGTTAACGTTTTTTATAAGCGAGCTGGTTATTATAAGCGGCTATAATAATACGGTTATAAAACTTTTCGTAAATAATATCAGAATTACGGTTATCTTTAAAAAGGCGTAAGTTAAGGTTTAAGGGAATATATTTTTATAAAATTTGCTTTTATTCGTTTTCGGTAATTTTGGCTTTTTAAACGAAAACGTTAAATTTAAAGATAAAATTATAAATATTTTAATTTTTGTCGGGTTTAAAAATAAAGGTACGGAAAATTCTTTTGGTAACGAAAGTTTAATTCGGGTTATAATACGATAATTTTAATACCTGGATTATTTCGGTTACGTAAAAGAAAAGTTACGTAATTAATCGGTAACGAATTTTAATTATTTATTCGGCCTTTTTTTAAAAAAGTTTATTAAATAAATTATATAAATATTTTTGTTCCGAAAAGTTAATTTATTTATTTCGAATTTATTTACGATTTTATAAATTTAAACGTTAAATTTAATTTTGTTACCGTTAAACTTGGTTAAATTATTAACGTAAATTTTTTTTTTTTGGTTATAATTAAGATTTACGTTATTAACTTTTACGAATTTGCGGAAAGCGGGTTATGTTATTATATTGGTAAAGCGAAACGTGCTGTTGTTATCGAAAGCGTTATTAATTATGTTTTTTCGGCGAGGGCGGTCGGCGTCGCCGGAAGAAGTAGGGGAATAATGGCTCTATTTGGCCTAAAGGCGAACAATTTTATCGCGGAGTTTTTGGAATTCTTTTTAAATATCCTAGTTATCGTTAACTATTTCGTCGATCAGTTGCCTATCGGGGTCGGTTTTTAAGTAGCTATGGTCTTGGTTTTAATGGTTTTAATCTTAGTCTGATAAACTCTTTGTTTTTACGGATTCGGTTTCGTTTTGCGGTATATTGTTTTCCGTATTTTGATTTGGATCTTGGAAAGGTATTTCGTTTTTTGCATTTTTAATTTTACCTTTAATTAATCTAAGTTGCTTTAAACGTTAATTAGCTGATAGGTAATCTTTTTTAGTAGATATCTAGTTTTGATATTGGTTAATTTGGGTTTTGGTTTTAAATCTGGTTTAAAACGTATTATTTTTCGTCGTTATGTATCGACGTAAAAAAGGCGTAATATTTTATTTCTTAATCGCTAAATTAATAAGGAAGGGAATAAGCTTAAAATAATGTTTCGGCCAGCAAAATATAGCATAATAATTAGTTTATTAATGTTATAAACGAAGATTTTAAGCTAAAAAAACTAAGGAAGGAAAGGCAGGGTTATAAAACGCGTAAAGATCTATAAATGTCCCCACTCTTTATGTGGCAGCTGGCTAGTTCGTATGGCAGCTGTCAGCCTTACGTAACGGTTACCAGCTTCACGGTTTGATCCTGATGGCTGCCGTTATAATAATAACAAATAACGATATAACCTAACTTTGGAAATTAATAACCTAAATAATTATAATCTATTCTTTATTTCTTTATTACGTTTATTTAAATTTTTTACGTTTTTCGGCATTAATAATTATTATGCCTATTACTATAAAAAGCCTTATTAAAAATTTAGTTTCGTCGAAATTATAAATATCCTTTTTTGCAATACCGTATTTTGCGATTATAATCCGAACAAGTTCGAATTATTTACGAAACGTTTTTGGATTTTCGCATAAAATCCGTTAATAATTAATTTTTTAATTTAGATACGTTTAAAACGTTTTTTGCCGTTTAATAAAGTTTAACGCCTAGTTAATTTTAACGCGTTTTGTGACGCGTTAAGTTAATAATATATTAACCATATCTTTAACGTATTAAAGTCGGATAAGAAACGTTTACGTATTTAAATTAAAAACTTTTTCGATAATAAATTTTTTTTCGGTCGACGTTAATTTTCGTAATTGGAAAATAATGTTAGCTCGGGCGTATCGACCGTAATATCGGGCTTTTAAAATAAATTCGGTAATATTATATATAAAATATAACTTTTTAAAGCTTAACTTTTGATTTTGTTTTTTAGCTTAAATAGCTAAGTTTATCCTAGATTCTTTTATAAAACGTTCCATGTTATTAATGTTAAGAGATTAATAATTAAAATTAGGTAGTTAAGATATTAACAAAAACGGCTCGGGAGCTTATTTGGCCCGCGAGCTTATGTAGGACGTTATACGAAAAAAGGTTATGATTTTATAGTATAAATTATGAATAATTTGGTAAATGATTTTAATTAAAATTATCCGTTATTATTTATATCGTTATCGAATAAGCAAAATCAGGATTTGTTAGATAAAGATAAGCCGTTAATATAATTCTTTATCTTTTTATTTTTTTGCGTTTTATTATAACCGATACGAGATTTTATTATATTTTTAATATTACTAATTTCCGAATTTATTATAATTCTAATTAATAATACCTTATTTATATATTTATTTTGTAATTATATTATATAGATTCTTCGTATTATAATAAATTAACGTACGAATAATATTATATTACTTATGGTTAAATATATTATAAAATTTCGTATTAACCTATATATTTTATCTGTAATTAATTTATTAACTAGTATTTTTACGTACCTTTTAAAACTTTTTCGTCCGATTTTACGCTTTTTAGCGTATTATTATAACCTATATATTAATAACCTTTTTTATATTATAAAGGCCTAAAATCATTTTCGTTTTAAGCGTAATATCCGGGTTTAAATTTTTTAAAATCTTTTATTCGAACTGTATAATAAGACCTTATATTTTAGAACCGCGTACGAACATTCTTTGCCGCGTTTTTATACGTAATTTATATATTTATTACCCGTATAATTCCGTAAATTATAACAGCTATAAAATAGTTATATAATATATATTTTCTCGCTAGTCGGCCCGGTTTATAAAATTATAAACCTTTTTTCGTATCCTTTATAAAATGTTAGGTTTATATTTTTTTTTCGTTAAATTACAAAAGTCGTAATTAGTTAAAAGTTTGTAATTACTTTAACAGTTTAATAAGTTATAAAGCTAGCATAATCCGTTATAATATATATATTATATTTTCGGACGTTATTAATTAAAATAATCCGAACGATATTATTAAAATTTAACGTTTATATAAATGCTGTACTTTTTAATAATTAGAAGTTTTATTTATAATATAAACCTTTTATAATATTACCGAGCTTAAATATTATTATTAATTATAAAATCTTTTTAATTAATATAAATTAAACTTGGCGTTAAAACGTAAAGTATTTATAACTTTTTAATTTTTCTCCATATTAATATAACCTTATAACATATAATTAATATCAGAAATCGGCTATATATAATATATACTTTCTGTAAAAAACGTTTTATATTTAAAAATAATTAAATATCATTTAGTTAATATAAAGTTGCTTTAATTAGAACGAGGCCGTAGGTTATGTTATATGGTAAATTGTTCCAGTAACGGTTCTGGTTATTTTTTTAAATTAGGATTTTATTATTTATTTTTAAAATTATTTATTAATAGCAAGTTATTTACTAAAAGTAGGTTATTTATCAAGGTTAGGTTGTTTATTAACGATAAGTTATTTATCGAAGCTAAATTATTTATCAAGGTTAAGTTATTTATCGAAACCAGGTTATTTATTAAAGTTAAATTATTTATTGGGAATATTATTAACAAATTTAATTTATTTAATTGGAACTTTAAACTTTTCCAGATTTATTTAGGGTATATTATAAGCAAAATTTAAAAAGACCTTTTTTAAATAATCGTTAAGGTCGTTTATATTTTATAATAGTATAAAATAGATCAAGGTATATATTATAATAAGAATTTTAAATATTAAATAAAAAGGTAATAAGTTAATAATTATTATGTTATATATTAATTAATTTAATATATTATATATAATAAAATATTTAAAGATATATAAAATAATAATAAACTTTTATTGAAATAAGTAATATTAATTATTTATTAAGTAATTATAACAAATTTATTCAATATATATTTAATTAAAAGAAAATATAAATTATATTAAAGAATTTATAATAAAGGAAAAATTCTCTATAATTTGTATATAATTATTAATTTTTTTGTATAAATTGTTATTTTATTAAAAGAAAATAACGTTAATTCGAATTAATATTTAATTATTTATATACTTATAATTATATAATTTTAATTTTTAATTTTAATTATATTCATTATTTTCGGATTTCCTTATAACTTATTTATAATCCGTAAGTTTCGTTAATATTTTATAAATTTTTATATATTTTATCTTATTATTAATATATATCTAGAAATTATGTAATATACAAACCTTACTTTATTTTATACATTTTACCTTTTTAATTTTTATTTCTTATTTTAACTAACCAAAAATACTGTCGGTAAATTTATAATATTCCTAATTTATTTATATATACAAATTTAATTTTTTGATATTTAATATAACGTTCCATATAAGCTTACGAGTTAAACAAGCTCGCGAGCCGTTTTTGTTAATATCTTAATTACTTAATTTTAATTATTAATTTTTTAATACTAACAATATGGAGCGTTTTATAAAAGAATCTAGGATAAACTTAGCCATCCAGGCTAAAAGATAAAACCAGAAATTAAGCTTTAAAAAGCTATATTTTATATATAATATCCCCATATTTATTTTAAAAGCCCGATATCACGGTCGATATACCCGAGCCGATATTATTTCCTGATTGCGAAAATTAACGTTAACCGAAAAGAAATCCATTATCGAAAGGGGTTTTAATTTAGATGCACGAACGTTTTCTGTCCGATTTTAATACGTTAAAAATATAGCTAATATATTGCTGGCTTAACGCGTTACAAAACGCGTTAAAATTAACTGGGCGTCGAACTTTATTAAACGGCAAAAAAGGTTTTAAACGCGTTTAAATCGGAAAATCGATTATTAACGGGTTTTATGTGAAAATTTAAAACCGTTTCGTAAATAGTTCGAATTTATTCGGGTTATAATCGCGAAATACGGTATCGTAAAAAAAAAATTATAACTTCGACGAAACTAAATTTTTAATAAAGCTTGTTATGGTAACGGGCATAATAATTATTAATACCGAAAGACGTAAAAAATTTAAATAAACGTAATAAGGAAATAAAAAATAAGTTACAATTATCCAGATTATTAATTCCTAAAATTAGGCTATATCGTTATTTATTATTATAACGGAAAACAATTATTTTGAATTTTAGTACCGCGATAATTTATTACTAATAACCGATTAAAAAATCGTATTAAATAATAACGGCTGGATAATAAATAAATTAGGTTTCGAATAAATTCAGCCTTTTAATAAGTATATTCGGACACGTACGAAAAGTTTAAAACGTTTTTTTATTTTCGACGGTTACAAAAATTATTATTTGATAAAATTTAAAAAATATTACGTTAATAATAATATTATTACACTTTATATATCCGCGCATAGTTTATATCGGTTTTAATCTTTTAATATATTTTATTTTTTTATTTTAAAACGCGTTTATTTGCGGTATATCGAAAACTTAATGCGATATTATTATACCCATATTTCCAAAAAAGATTTTCTCGCCGGCTTTTACGATACGTTTTAAGTTATTATAACGTCCGATAATATTAAATCTGGATTTATAAAAGCTAAGTTTATTTTATTCGATTTAATATCTTTTTTTCCGAATTGAAGATTTTTTTAATTATGCCTATGCCGATTATTTTTCAGTTAACTTCTGCCGGTTTTATTCGTTTCCCGTCCGCGAAAATTTTTAAAAATATTAAAAAAGTAACGAAGTAAAAATGTTGTAAAAAAAGATTAAAAATTAATAAGGTAGTTTATTAAAACAAAAACTGGTTAAATCGGTTAATTTTTTAATTAAAAGTAACTTATTATTTTTAATCGAAAATGTTTTTTCTCTAAAAGAAATTATTTAATTACGCGAAACGAATTATATTTTAAGTAAACGTTACAAAACCAAAAATAAACGTTTTTTTTAAAAAAAAAGGAATGTTTATTATATAAAAGGGATAAGTTTTTTTGGCCTAAAAAAAGGGGATGGTAAAGAAATGCAATTAATAACAGCTGGAGGAGGTTGTTATAAAAGGGTTAAGACTAAGGAACGGAAGTGTGGCGTTTGCGGGAAGTCTGGATATAATGCGCGTACTTGTGTAAAAGTTGTAGATACGTTTAGCGAAAAAGAATCCGATTGATTTGAATTAATGCGATATGTTATTATTAAGTTATTTGAATTTGTTGTTGCGAGGTGCTAAAAAACGGCTCGCGAGCTTGTTTGGCTCGCGAGCTTGTGTGGGACTTTACGTAATTATTAAAATAATATTACTGCCGTTTAATAAAATAAAATACGGTAATTACGTTTAAAAGTTATAGAGTAATTTAATAAAAGATTAAAACGTATATTAAAATATAAATATTATTAAGTTATTATTTAATATAATTTATATTAATTACGACGTTTAATTTATAAGGTTAAATTTAATTATATATATATTTTTTTAAATTTTGTATTAATTCATAAATTATTTATGAATATCGTTCAATAAGTTTTCGATAAAGTTTTAATATTAAACGGCCTTAATAAAATTAAGTTTATTAACATATATTTGAAAATATAATTTGTTTATTATTATATAATTTTTAACGTATATTTTATTAACAATAATATCGAAATAATATTTAAATAGTAATTTGGGGGCCTCGGTTATATATATATAATTTACGAAACGTTAATAAAAAATACTTTTATATATTTTAATAATTTTTAATTTTGGTTTTTATTAAATTTAAACGAAATTATACGATAGCATATAACTTTATTCGTTTTTCTTTTTTATATTAAAATATAATAATAAAGTTAACGAAATAAAAAATATAAATTATTAAATAATAAGCTTTTAGAACCGTAAAATAAATATTTTTTATATTATAAATTTACTCGCTATTTATTTCTTAATAATCCGTATAATTCGGGCTCTTTAATGTTTTCGAACGTTTATAATCGATAATAACTTATATAATATAAATAATATTAAGGATATAATAATTTTATAATTCCGATTAGGAATACAAAATTATAATATATTATATGGTATATATTATATAAACGTTATTTTTATGGTATTAAGTAAAAGGAAAATTCGCAATTATAATAGTTAGCTACCGAATAAATAATTATGTATAAAGATTGGATTTTTAAATACCGTGGCATATTTGGTATTGGTGTCGAGAATTTTGGTGGTTATCCAGGTTATCCGACTTTCGTTATATAAATATGGGATATTGAAGCAGAAAAATTTCGAAACTTATCCGGGGCCTTAGTTACGCAAAAAAAAAAAAAAGCCTAATATTAAGCAATAAAAACTTTATACCTTTCAACGTTTTTTATATTAAAGAACTTAATTTTAAAAGCCGTAAGCCAAGATATTAGTAAGTTTTAAAGCGGGGTATTTATTAATATATAATATTTTCAAATTCCCAACAAAATTATTTGCCCGTAATAATATAAAATTATTAAAATCTTTAAAAAGAACGTAATAAAATAAGTGATAAGGCCCGGAAAATATTAATTAAAACGTTAAACCAGTTAATTAGAATAAACCGTAATCGGAAAAATCCGCAGTTAAAGAAATAAGATTATAAAGCGTAAAAGTTTCGGATTTATTATAAAACCGGGATTTTAAATATTTTGAATTAATACCTAGAAAAAAGCGGATGCCGGAATAATTATGTATATAACGAAAAAATAATGTTTCCGATATTAGAGATAAATTATCGATATTATTTATTTATCCGTATAATAAATCCTTTACGTTAGTTAATTAATCCGAATTAAGGTACTTTAAGGGTTAAAAAAGATAAAAATATTTTAGAAATTAATGCGAGGAATTCGAAAAAAGGGACCGGAAAATAAAATTTAAAAAAGTTAATTCGGCGTCGTAAATAAAAGACTGTAAGTTAAAAAAGATAATTTATTAATAATTATAATAGATTATAGTTTATAACGTATACTATTAAAATTCGTTAATCTTGTTGTTTATAAGGTTTATTATATATTTATAATAATAAACAATGAATCCGGACCAAAAAACTCAATATTTAAATAATATTTAACGAATTTAGGATTAATAAAATAATAAAAATGGTTATATTATTTGGCCATTATATTCGATTGAGTTGTTTTAATATAAAAGGAATATCGTTTCGGATTTGGGTAAGTTAAAAAAATATATTTACAACGTTTTATATTTTTATATTCTTAGGTAAGTTAAAGGAATATATTTATAACGTTTTATATTTTAACGAATTTAAAAATGTACCGTTAAAAATTGCGAAAAGCTATAACGTTACGTTTTATCCTTTAATATGCTTTATTTATTAGCGACTGCGATTCCGTTTCGAAACCGAATGCGTTTTTTGTTATCCGTTTTAATTAGGATTGGCCGGGTCTCGTTTTTTACTTTTCGATATGGTATTATAGTTATTATTATTGTTAAATAAGTACCGTTTGTTTTTAGTCCATAATTTTCCGATTTCGATAACGATTATTATTTCGGTTTTATTTTCTGATATATTGTTTATAACGTTAAATTACGTATCGTTACCTTTTGGTGATGCCGGCGATTCCGGTAACGATATAAAAGTAAACGAATTAAGCGAATGCGGGTATAGCGATAAAGGTGGCTTTAATAAATTAAAAATATTAGGGAATTGTACGTTTTGGGCCGACGTTATAAATAAGGGGGACGAAGTGGGTTTTTAATTAGGATTATTTATTATATTACGGATTATACCTTCGGATATAAACGTTGCCATAATTAGGATTATGATTTCGAGCCGTAAAGACGTATAAAACGTATGCTAGGTCGGTATTTAAATTATTAAAATTACCGTTAAGTTTTTAATTATTAGTTTAAACCAAGCGGTTGTAACTAGGAAGCTTTAATTAAAACAGGGCGCAATTTACGCCGGTTGCGTAATTTTCTTTGATATTTATTAAACTTATAACGTAATTGTAGTTTATAATTTATATAAATCGGTTTAAAGTATGGGAATATAACGCCGTTGCTTTAAATTAAGCAAATTCTGCCGTTTATAAAAAGTTTCTTATATTTTTTATAATATAAAAAATATGGTTTTTTTTTATAGATTAAATATAACGTAAATAAGAAATAACCTTTTAAAACGTTTTAATATTATTATTTATTAAATCCGGGATCCGCTTTAATTAATTTAATTATGTTTTAAATCGAATAAAAAATTTTAGTTTTATTTAATGTATTTAAAAACGTATTAAGTAAAAATTGTTTAAGTTTAATAAAAATAAATATTTATTTTATTTTGTTACCGTTTAATAGAAAAGATTATATAAAAAATAATTCGTGCGTCCGTTATTTATATCAGGATTTTATTATTTTTTAAGTAAATTTTTTTAACGAACCGGGTTTTAATTATTTTTATATAAATATTTTCGGATTTAAAGGTTCTGGTATTGAATTGGGACGGGGAGATTTGGTCCTGATCAATGCATAATCGAAGAGCGTGTTACGAGTGAGCCCAGGGTTCTCGAGAGATAATGAAGGTAACGCAGCTGTATTCTGGTGTTGAGACGAGTTTAAAAAGCAAAACTATGAATGATGAGTGGTAATGTGTCTCGGGGTTGCGCCCGGCGAAAAGAACCGTTAAAAATATATAGGGGGTGCTGATTAACTAATCGGTTAGGCTATATATCTAACCTTGTACCTTATTTCATTTTAACCTTTTTTTTAAGATGGAATTATTTTTAATTTATTTTAAGAAATAATTAAATAAAAACTTAACGTAATTAACTTTTAATTTTATAAAACATATATAAAACTTATTAATTAATTTAACTACCGTTTGTACGGCTTGTTTTTTAACCTTTTTAATTTAGAATTTCGTTTTTTACGTTTAGCTAAATCTTTGCGTTATTTAGCTTTTTTTTTCCTTTTATACTTTATCCTTCTTTTTCTGTTTAACGATCGAGGCCTTATATTTGGGCCAACCAGGCCAACTTTAAGGGAAATATAATTCTGGTCGTTATATTATTGATTTATAAGTATTTTTTAGTTATTTATATAATATATTATACCGGCCCTTTATTATTATTTATACTTATTAATTACTTCCGACCGGTTAAAGCTTATATTTCGGTTCGAAGATAAATTTAAGGGGTTATATCGGTAATATATATTTAAGATAAGTAAGCTATAAGAAAGGTATCGAAGTTACAATAATTTATAAGGTTAATTTTTTGGAATCGTTTTTTTTTAATTAAGAGAGATTAAGTTTAATTATTAAATATTCTAAAATTTAAAGTTTTGTTAATATTTAACTTTTTATTATTATTGCTAGACGGGAATAAAGATTTGTTAAATTATAATCTAATTAGCCTTGGTATATTCTTTTATCTTAATTTAAATTTAAGGTATTTTTTAATTATTTTCTTTATATTATTTAATATAATACCTTTTTTATATAAAACAAACTTATTTTATTAACTTAAATCGTAAGTAATAAAATAAAATACGTAGGTAATTTATAAACCGTAAGTTTAAGATATATTTTAAGATGATATATTAACGATCGTTATATGTATAAACGGGCTGTTAAGAGTTAAATGCTTTTAAACCTTTCGATATTATTGCAAAAATAGTTTGGTACATTTTTCGAACAGGTAAGTATTAAAAAGTATAATAATGTTTTTTAATCGAATATATAACATACCAACTTAATAACCTTTCTTTTTATTAGTTAATATTTTAATTTAGGTAATAAATTAAACGTATTTAGGATTATAAACCCGGATCATTTTTTTTATCTTATTAGGGATAATGATAATTTAACTTTTATTAATTACTTTTTCGGCTTTTGAAATAATAGCCATAATTCCGGATAAAGTATTTATAATAATTATTTAAATAATTGCTATAATATATTATGATCGTAAATATCTTTTATCTTATATAATTATTAAGGTTTATTATAATCCGGCCGATATTACGTTATTTCAAAATTTATCGGATTATAAAAAAGGTGGCATAACCTTTTACTATAAATAAATATTACCTTTAGTATATAAAGCAATAAGAATAAACCGATTAAAGTATAATTCCGGGATTAATATTATAAAAGAATAAGGGGTACAATTTTCATTATACATTTTATATAATACGCGGTTCATATTATCGATATTTTATATAGATATATTAACGGATTAATTAAGATCTTTAAAATATAATATCTTTAACTTTTTAAATCTTTTGTTTTTATCCTGTATAATATATGTCTTGGACGATAATATTTTAATTAATATTAAAATAATTAGGATATATAAATATAACTCAAATAATGTATAATAATTAAGGGCAATAAATATAATAAATAAAAATAATATATAATATATAAATATATATAGATATAAAAATATCTATATTTAAGTACGAATATATAATAATATAAGTAAGTTATAAATATTAAATTATATAAATGCAGAAACTTGTAAAAAAATAATACCGAATTATATACGCAACTAATCAGATATATATAGGGCCAGTGCACTAAATTTTATTATAAAAATGTATACGCTAAAAAAATTCTTAATAATTTTATCCGATATTATATAAAAAAAGATATAATTATCGGTACGTTTCTTTAATTAATTATGTACTTATTTCTATACCTATATTTCTTTTGCAACTTTTCTTTTTATAAACTATATTAATTTTTCCTTTCCAACTATATTTATTTTTAAAATTTAATATATATTTAAATATATACATAATTATTTTTATTATTTTAATTAATACCGTTATAAATTTCCGCAAATCATTAAATTTACGTAATATTTAAGGTTTTCGTAAAAACGTAAACCCAAATAAATTTAATAATTTTATAAAAAAGTTATTTATTAAAAAATAATCCGGATTAAATAATAAGTTATCAAGTTCTGATAATGTTAAGCCCGTTAATAGTAAGGTTAAGCAAAATATACGTAAATTTGAACATATTTTTGTTTAATGTTATAAAGTTTTAGCTATATTAAATATAACTATATTTTTTTAAACCTGTAACTTATTATACCGATAAAGCCTTAATTATTAATCGGAATATTAAGCCTTTATATAATTTTAATAATATTTATAAGCTTTACAATTTAATATATTACCGGATATTTATTCACGAATTAACTTTTTTTTTAATATAAATTCCGTAATATAATATTTAATTAAAATATTTTATTATTTAAAATACCAGTTATAAATAATTTAAGATTTTTTAAACTTTAATTTTTTTAATATAAATTACCGTTAATCGAAGTAATAAAAAGTTTAATATTTAATTTAATTTTAAATACTATTAAGCAAATAACCGGTAACCGTTAATTAATATCGGTTATATTTTTATTTTTTAAAATATTTTAACTTTATAACATTATTTTAAAGTTTTCATTAATAATATTAATTATTTTAGCAGGTTTACGTATTGTTAATCGGCTTTTGAAGCTATTTTTAAATATTAGAATATTACGTTTTTTTAATTTTTAAATCGGGTCTTAATAAAAATTAACTTAATTATAAAACGATTAGAATATTATATATTATATAATATTTAAATATATTAAGGTAAATATTTTTTATTCTTTATAACATTTTTAAAAAACTTTTTATTAATTAATATGAAATATTCGAAGTTATATTTATTAATTTAATTAATAATTTAATTATTAATTAGTATATACGATAACGAATTAAAAACAAAAACATTTAAGCAGTTATACATGCTTAATTTAATATAATCGTTATATTTTAAAACGAAAATAAAAAGTTATCGTTTTATTTTATATTCGTCGAAATATTTCGAACCGGACTTATAAATCTTTTTATATTTTTATTTATTAAAAGTTTTCGGTATATTATTAATTAATTTATTTAAATTTTCGAAATATTTAATATTATTCCTTACGCATTATATAAACGGTATTATAAAATATTAAAGTAACCCGATTAATATAATATATATTTATTTTTTAAATATTAATCGATTTCGGAATTTTATAAAGAAAAATATAATAATTACGTCGGATTTATTAAAAGTTATAATTATATTTTTTAAAATAATCGGTTCGAAGATTTTGAAGTAAATTATTAACGATTATTATAAATTAAAAAGGATATTTATAATAATATCTGCCCGATTATAAAAATATTTGATAAAAATTGGTTTCAGAATAGAATTAAAAAGTATATTTCGGATCTTTAATACCGGGTAAATATAATTAAACATATTAATTACAAATAACGTATAATAAATATCGTATAAAATAATCATAAATAGGGTAATAATAAAATATAATAAAGCTTTTATATTTTAATTTTTCGTAATTAATTACGTTAATTCTTTCCGCTTTTTTTAATTCGTTTATTTCTAGTATATTATTATTGTTTATAATTACGTAATTTTTAAATTAATTATTAAGTATTTATACTTTAATATTTATTTTTATAAATTCTGAAATTTTAAGCTGTTAATTTTTTAATAATTCGATATTAATAGTATTAAAGGTATTCGATATTTTATCGACGGGTTAATCGGTAAACGGTTTCGTTTAAACGTTTTTTTATAAATTATTTTAATTTATTAAAA
>QJOA01000536.1:0-45259 GCA_004155915.1 Monosporascus sp. CRB-9-2 | reverse complement strand
ACGACGCGGCTTCGACGTCGTCCCGCTCGACCAACAGCTTTACCACCGCCTCGTGCCCGTATTGTGCCGCCCACGATAACGGCGTCCGACCGTTTTTATCCTTCGAATTGGCTTCGACGTCGTCCCGCTCGACCAACAGCTTTACAGCCGCCTCGTGCCCGTATTGTGCCGTCCACGATAACGGCGTCCGACCGTTTTCGTCCTTCGAATCGGCTTCGACGTCGTCCCGGTCGACTAACAGCTTTACTACCGCCTCGTGCCCTTGTGCTGCCGCCCACGATAACGGCGTCTGACCATATGTGTCCTTCGAGTCGACCGATATTATATTATCTTTGCCTGACTCACGTAAAAGCTTCTCTGATAAGTACAGCAGTCCAAACCCCGCTGATAAATGCAGGCCGGTCGTTTGTGTGGGAAATTTTTGACTATACCCAATATATCGGTATGTTCGCTCAACCATTAACATCTGAACGGCACAGGAACCCAAATTACTATGCTGAAGCAGGGATACTGCTAGCTCCGACACCTCCTCTTGAACTGTTAATGCATGCCGTCCCCAGTATCGAGCAGCATAATCCAAGAACGAATACTGCTCGACCCTGTCCTCGAAGTCTTTATCGCTCGGACAGCTACCGCTTTTAAAAGTGCCAAGTGAGAGGTAACTAAGACACGTCAACGCGATTTCTTGCTGAGCACTAGGGTTCCAGTGCTCCCGAATCCGCTCAAAGTATTCTTGTGTGGTGTAGTGGACGAGACGGATAATATTGCTCTCCTGATCAACCGTAACAAGGCCAGCACAGACGGAGACGATGTCTTCGACGTCCGGAATGTTGTCCTGGTCAAGATTATCTTCGCCGGGCTCGACAGCTAAAGCATGGCATAGCTCTCCCGTTGTAAGCGGTCTCTGCGCGTACGAAATCCAGGAAAGAACACTCTTTGCTAGCGCGGTGTCTTCAGGTAGTTGGCTATCTATTCTCTTGATCGCTTCGTCGTATGCCTCATCGAGCGCTTTATTGCCTTTAGAAAGACTCTCCAGCGTAGACTTGACTTTGCTCTTGGTTCTCTTATCCAAAAGAGAATCTACATGGAGACGAGCAAGAAGAAACCTGGCAGAGTCGTGAGCTTGCAGTGGTCTAAACAGGAATGCGAAATACTGACATGCCATCTACTGCTTCGACAATTTTATCCTGCGCGAAGCCTTGCAGCTCTTCGTCACGTTGGACGCATTTGGGCAGCCGGTATATCTGGCCCAGCACGAATCGTTTCACGTCGGTACCACTTGCTCGAACCTCCAGTGTCGGCATCGATCTGAATTCGTTTTCTATTTCCGGAATAAAGCGTGAAGTAACCATTAGACGCATATCCGTCTTACGTTGCAGACCATGGAGTTCTGCTAGAAGCTGGCTGCGAGTGCCGTCTTTGTATGCGCATTCATCTAGAGCATCAACAACAACGTATACGCTCGAGTAATTAGTAAGGACAGATTGCAGGGCACTAATAATCTCTTCGAGCGACGGCCTTGTCATTCGGTTGGCATGGTGATTATATAGACCTGCTACGGGCTCCGCGACGTCTGGTCGGGCCTGCGCCAGCTGCTTTAGGATGGCAGCAAGAAGACTAGCCGCGGTTTGGTCTGCTTGCGCTTTGTAGTTGCAGTATATATAGGCCACCCCGATAGTGTTGCTCTGCATTGTTCCTAACAGGTAGTCAATTGCGATTGCGGCTACCATTGTCTTACCAGCTCCAGGGATGCCGGGACAGAAAAGAGTCTGTTCTGATCCATGAATCCATCCAGCGAACTCTGGAGACTTTAGGAACCACACACCAGTGCCTTCTTGTCTCCGGGCAATGAGATCAGATTGCTGAGCAGGGAAGTCAGTTGAGGATAACCATCTCATAATCATATCGTGTCGTTCACGGTTTTGGTCTTGCTGAATGGCATCGACCGATTTCCGGACAGAGCTCGTATTGTCCTTGATTGCTTCGCTTTCACTTTGGATGGTATCCATGGACCTTTTGATCTCTTGAGATAGTTTGCTAAAAATTGTGAGTATGCCTCATCTTGCTATGTCTGGTAAGGAGACTAACAAGTGGTCCATTTCCAGAGCAATCTGCACGAGCCCGTTCAAACGTTCCATCCTAGACAGGATACTAGTAACCTCCTCTTTGCTAAGCCTCCACATAAAAGCATTGGCCATCTTCTTAATTCCACTTCCACTTGTTGTCTTAGGCTGCAGCTGCTCCAGCGCATGCCTATACTGATCGAGGGGCCCATTCTGGACGCCGAGGGCCCGCACAGCGGTGTACCATGGCTCGTTGGAGTTTCCTTCCTCGAGACGGAACCTCAGAGTGACAAGAAGGTTGTAGATATTCGATGCCTCGATTGCGCACCGTGCGCGGTCTTTCGATGCGTCTTTGACGTCGTTTAGGTACTCGATCACCTTGCTCGTGAGTTGGAGAATAGTGACGATGCTAGCCGTAACACTAAGCGGGTCCATAGTGTGTGGTGTGAAACGTTGACAAAGCTGGTAGGCAGGAGGAGCGGATGAGTGAGAAACAAGACTTGCCGTGACAAGAGCTGCAGAATCTCTGTGATCCTCACCTGCTATCGGGCAGCAAAGAAGGCTGAAAAGAGTGCTGCTGTGCTGCACTACGGCCGCCCGACGGGCCAAATGTCCGCGCCACCTGGCTGCGCCTCTTACCAGCTTTTGTGAAACTACGAGCAGCACAGTAGCAGACTGGGGCTAAGTTTATTTCTATTTAATACCATCAGGTTACTGTAGATTGTCCTCTACAGACAGGTTTCGCAAGTGATTGTTATGACACCTCCTGCTGCCATTGTTCGATGCTTGACTAGGTTAGATAAGGTGCGTGACGGGTGGTCTGTGCTACATAATGGGGCGAAGACTCCAGCGGCCTGCGAGAAGGGAAGCCGATTTTGCAAGCGACTGTACCAACCATCACCTCCCAGATACAGTAGTTTTCCAGTCAGACAGCTATCTAGGCATATACAGCATGGCGCAAATCCCGATCGGCGGTTCGCCATCTCTACATATCTATCTACCCATCTATCTATCTATTAGCACTAACTACAGTAGACAGCCCACTCCAGATCCCACATAAGGGACAGCAGGGGCAAGGAGGTCACGAAATACCTACGACAGGCGCGCCGATAGTCAAGTATGTAGCAGGTCACTCATCAGCCAGACTGCCAGCGAAGCTATGCCATCCAACGGGTCATGCTCGAGCCGGGTTTTGGAGACCAATCATCTTGGCGCCAGCCCCTGTGGACCAGAAGGAGCTTTCTTGGCGCCCTTGGAGTTCCTCGCGGCTGTTTTGACGGTCTGCTAGCTGGATCTTGTTTACATTACTGTGGCAAGCAACTGGAAACTCAAGGTCACCCATATGATTGCGAGCATGCATATCTGCGGCGGCGCAGGGAATACAGGCCCCCGCGGCCTCCAGGTCGCCGTTCTTCTTCATCTTGCTAGGCCCAACAGCACGATATCTGATAGAAGAACATGCTCACGTGTTGGAGTTGCCTGCATCATCTCGGGGGCTCACCCTCCGTCGTAGCTGGGCAGTACTCGAAAACCGTCTATTCCAGGCACCACAAACCTTCAGCACTAAGTAGGCCAATATGTAGTAGGCTGGCGCAAAAGCGCGTCTCCTGCGATTACTATTATACGGCGAAAAAGCGCGTATATATACATCAGTATGTGGATATCGTAACGGTCGTAACACTATGTACCACTTCGTACAAGCTGTACCACGTGCGGCCCGTCCCCCTTGAGAATCTAATCGCGCCCGAAGTCCACTTCCGCTCCTGATTAGTCCATCGTCTAGCTTCGTATTTTCTTTTTCTTTTCTTTCTCCTTTTAGGAGGCAGGAGGGTATCACAATGATTTCGGCGCCGAACCAACCGCACGCAGGTGGTCATCGGTTTCAGAGGTGTCCGGAAGTGGAAGCGCGAACCTCTAATTCTCTCCTCTTCGACAAAAGGCTCTTGAAAGCGCCTAGACACTGTAGAAGGGTCTCTTCATCGCGGGCACATAGGCGGTAGCTTTTCTCGTCCGTGATGATCTGCATGCAGTGGATCTTGGTTTTGCTCACCGGGTCAATGTCGACCACGTTGACAACGGTGGACATGTCGATGATACGCGAGGCGGCATACTCGGTCTTATCCTTATAGAATATCAGGTTTTTCCGCCGAAGCACTGCCCAGTAATTCTTCCACTGCCGGACACCGCCTTTGCTCTTGAGGAACATGAGCCATCCCTGCCAGAGCACGCGATCTGGATCCTGCTCGAGGTTGAGACCGCTAATCTGACTAGCGTTCCTATTGTCAAAGGACGGGGGTCCATCCAAGCTACCTCTGAAACGCGCTGCTCCCGACGGGGAAAGCGGTTGTACAGCCAAGCTCTCGATCGACACTCCATGGTTTCGCTGTATGTCGGTATCTGAGAAATCCGAGTGGGATGCGAGCTCATTTCCAGACAAGCCTGACGATTCCACGTTGTTTGAAGGTCTTCTTCCGGGCTGAGATCTTGAGGCAGTTATCTCTGCGGGCTCGGGAGAGCTCGACAGAACTCTTTCGTTCTCCATCGCAGCATGCCGTGCACGCTCTGACTTGTTCGCGAGCAATCCAGCTGGGGCGAATGACTGTCGGCGCACAATCGGGCTTGCCAGAAACATCTCTTCCTCCTCTTCCTCAATCCTCGCGTCCTCTCTTATCAAATCCACCCATTCTTGCGCGTCTTCCTGGGTCGGGGCTTCGAAGTGGAAATTTCTGGCAGGAGAGAACAGTCCAAAGAGGTTGTGACGCTTTTGCTTTGGGTCTCTTAGGAGCGTAACAGCCGAAAGATCAGATAGATAGATTTTCTGTCGGAGCTTGCTTTCCTTGTCCGTCTTGTAGAGGGAGAGAGCATTGGGTCGCAGAACCAGGTAGACGGGCTTCCATGTCTGTGAATGGCGGCCAAAGGTCTCAGCTACCATATAAACCTCGGTAAACCTCCAAGACACGGCCACTCACCTTAGTCTTCTGCGTGCGTCTTTGAACATAGCCAGACTTGATGACACGGTCGAACTCAAAACTTCCATTTAAGTTCACCGGGCTCGAAGCAGCAACGGTTAGATTGTTGCGCAGTTGGCTCATCGGAGTTTTCGCAGGACCGGCCGTTGCGGACCGCGGGATGCTGAGAACCGTGGCACTACCGGACGACGACGTCCCTGTTGGTCTAGGTATCGAACTGTCTGTTCCCGTCATGGTGTAAGGCGAGCGACCATGGAAGTCTATGCAAGACGGATAGGTCGGATGCGTTTCGGAAGGGTTCGTTATCGGGTTATTAGATATTTAGGATACGGAGCCGCACGGCAGCTGATGCTAGTAAATGCCCGGGGGCTGGGCAAAAGCGGTAGATGGAAATTATGGGGAATTAAAGATTCAGGAACGTAGGCACAAAAGGAAAGATGGTCTGCGAAAGCGATGGACAATTTTCGAAGCCAGGACTGCCGTGTCGCGCATAAAAGAAAAGCGGTTTGTTAGGCAACGTCTAATGGATACGGCGCCGAGGACTGAATGGGAGGAATGAGGTGGAGATAGCGTAATGGTAATGGTAATAGACAAGGAGCGGAGACTTGGGTAGGTAGGTAGATACAAACAAGACACAAAGTCTTAAGAATGGAGAAGGCGAGATATGTAAGTAGATATGCAAAGAGAAATTGAAGAAATTGAGGTTGAAGTTGTAAGACCGGTAGGAAGCTACACGGGAGAGCTGGAACTCTGAGAAAGAGAGGCTTGAGCGAAGTGGAGGGAGAGGGGCCGAGACCGCCGACCGAAACCGAAGTTGTAATGGTAATTTACGGGAATTCCTTTTCGGGAGTAACAGTAACGAAGTGATAGGGAATATTTAGGTCCAGCAGCCCATGAAGTAGACGCGAATATAGCAACTTGTCTGTCGGTCTGTATGTTTATACATATAATGACAGGTGTATGCTCTGTGGGGAGTCCAGTAGTATATATACGGTAGGTGGTCCTTGTTTATAACGAAAGGTGAGCAAGCAGGTACCTGAGGTTGAATAAGACAGTGCAGGTGTTGAATGCGAGGGCATTCATAATAATAAACACATGCGAGTAAATCGACGTTGCGTCTTGACGAATCGCAGATCTTCCATTGCTGAAACCCATCCGTTCGTCTGTCTGCGGGTGTTTGTCCTGGGTTTCGGAATTCAAGACGCGTGTCTGTTTCACTCGCTGGTAAAAGGGAAATGATGAATGCGGGTGCCTGAGCGTTTCCAATTATGGATGGACCCGGCACTTGTGTGGCTGCCGAAAGGGCTGGCGGGGGGCCTCAACTTGTGGACCTCAACGGCTGTGTTTTGTGGCGTTGGTTTTTACAGTTCTACAAGCTACAAGTTATTCTACATACGTCCAAATCAAGAGGACGCCAACTCGCGCGCGGCTACCTTCTTGACATCTCACGTTATTCACTGCCTCCTTCTTTGGTCTAAGCGCCGTACCAGAAGTGCAAACTTGTATGTTGAGCAATAGCCACCGGTCTTAAGAAAGCCGACGTCGTCAAGCTGCAGAATTATCCGGATCCTGGCCAAGGATGTCGGTGACCAGCAGCCGTCTTCGTAACCTATTGCTATAGGTCTTGCGTATCTTTTTGAGCTAATGTAGGACCACCAAGCCGGTGCATCGCATCTTATTATTTTTTGTTTATAGGAAAAGCGTTAGAAGATATCAAGCTTTTGATCTCGGAAGACCATTGACAGATAGACTAGGAGGGTAGCCTGCTTTCTAGGCTCCACTGGAACCAAAGGGAAACTTGACGAGGTCACAGTAAGCCATACCCTCCGGCTGTCAAGGGGGAAGGATTTGCCTGAAGCACAATCTTCATGCTGCTGCCTGGTGGCACACAATAAACTTTGATGTCATAGGCAAAATTAAACGGACGGCTTAGCGCTATTCGCTGGTAAGGGATGAGATATTTACTGTAAGCTCGGGACTAACAGTTGACGACCTTTAAGGTCGGCCCTCAGCCTACGCCTTACCATCAACGTATACGAAAGTAATGCTTCTATATATCGAGTCTGCCTAGTCAAATGCTCGCCTAGATCCCTAGAGTCCTAGATGACCCTTCCCTACGGCAATTATAGTCGGACCCCAACACGGGCTAAGGGACCGTCCACGCTACGTGTCCATTTTACTGGGAACCACTCTAGGGTTTTGGGTGGATCGATCACTTGTGTGGTCCCTTGTGCGGTTTCTCAGTCGCCTTCGACCCTTGTGTCGAGTCACTTGATGGCTGCAGCATATCCAAGGTGGAGGTAGGAGCGACTGTCCTCGATATTGGTTTGCTCTGTGATGCCATATATGTAGTAGTGGCGGGCTATGCCGGATGAGGGAAACCAGTCTCGAGAGCCTGTAGTGAATCAACTGGTGGCACGGGATATTAGACGTATCCGGCAGAGAATTGTCTGCTTAATGGGTTGTTTATTAGATGTATACTCGATAACAATCGTCTAAATATCCGATGGGTTATCCGGACGAAGCACCTCGAAGTTGGGCTGAGCCAACCTATTTTTTGCTGTGATTTTCGGGCCACCCCTTTTTAGGCGGGTTGTCGGTGTGGCCCGCTGTGAGAAGCGTGAGTAATATTTCTTTCAACAGAGTTCAGACTTAAGCATGTGCCCTGAGAGAAAGGTAAACCTATGGTAACGTACCAAGCACGATTCACATACGGCCATCTTATCTCGAGTCTTTCTTTGCTCACAAATCGCATGAGCCTATCACTATTACGTAGCCAAAGAGTCCATCCAACGGATGATGTACAAAGCTAATTTCAGTATACTGGGGAGCAACATGCAATCCATGCGAGTATTGTGCACACATTTCAGAAAAAAAACCTCAGAACCTACCAAGAATCTTTACATAAATCCATGTCACATAATGTCCAAGAACTAAATCGAGGACAGGGAGCCCAAGGCCGCCGCGCCGGAGCGCCGTAAGAGCAAGCCCACGCCCGAGAAATCCGATAATAAGTACGACCTATACGGCGAGTACTTCGACAGGTGGGCCCATGGTCTTTCTGTCGTCCGGGGGGACTGGAATATCACGCTGGGCGCTTTTAAGTCCCATGTCGCATCCGCCCCCTTTTCCCGTAAAATCTGGTCTAGCGGCGTGTTGCCACTGCAGATCTCACAGCTTCCGTACGGCTAACGACTAATTATGCCACAGATACTTCCGGCTTGGGTGTGAAGCCGGAGTGGCAGAAGCAGAATGTCGGGGCCGCCTCTTCGCAAGGTCAAAGATTACGCCGAGGATTGTAACATGGGCTTCCTGTTCCTTGTAGATAAGAACGAGAAACAGTTCTATAGACGATGCGGTGCTACTGCTACTTTCGCCGAGGAGGAAGTGAAAGGCAAGAAGACTACCTACCTCGTCTCTTGGACACCTGCCGGAGGAGCGGCCTAATAACAGCTTGGACTCGAGCGTCGCAGTGTTAGCATTTTTATGAATTTCCGCGGTATTAGGTGCTGGGATACGTTAAGAAATGCTGAGCTATTCCGGGCGCCGACGGCCACATGGTTTCTCACCTACGTACTATCATGGTGCTTTCCTATTAGGAATGCTATGCTACTGCAGCATGCCCTCTAGGGTATCTGTGTGTAGTGCAGACAATTGTTAGATCAGAACGACGGATTCTGCGATTGAGGCGGTCATAGAAGTGATCGTAGGCCTGGGCAATAATGCAAAGGAAAGGCTCAGGGTCTCCAGACTGCAGTAACGGGTGGTTTTCGACCTTTCCTGCAGACGAGACTATCTTCGGTATTATGTGTTGTCGATTTGAGAAGATTGGGGCTAGATCCGGTAACTGCGAATAGATATATCGCAGGCAGGTACGAGGAAGATCAATACTAATTCTATTTCCCGTTTTCGCAATAGATTCCACAAGACACGGTTGCTGGGAAGTATAGGCACCTAATTCTGCGTAACCCAACAATTTTAACCAGCACCCGAGTGATCTAGGAGAGGTCTGTTTGTCGGACGCGCGGTTCTTAACTTCGTGTACTGGTTCTACGATAGCTCACTTCTCCGATAAACGGTCTTATGCAGGTTGAACGAGTGTATCAGAGTTAGAGGATAAACTACCTAGCCCGGGACCCAACTTGGATCCTGGAGCCACCTTATACGAACATATCGCCACACCCCAAATGCTTCCATGCAAACACTCTTGAACCTGTATCACCCGTCTTCAGAAACTGGCGTAGCTGACGCCCATTTCCCCTGTATCGGATAATACAGAGCAGAGTGTTTCTTCATGTAGCGGCCTAACGCAGTAGCTCGCGCCGTCATCTAGTCTTCAGGGTCACCCTGGACGTTGTCCCACTCGTCGTCGTAGTCGATGTCCGATCCGGTGTCCCACTCCTCGTCCATGGCTTCCTTGGTATCGAAGCAGAAGACGTGGATGTCGAGGGCGGCGTCCGAGACGAGCGCGGGCGGGATCACCATCTGGTAGTCCTCCTCGTCCTGGCCGGCGATAGTCGCCATGCGGAGGGTTTTGGTAGGGTCCCAGCTGGACTCGAGGTTGGTGATGTAGCTGCTGAGCTCCTCCTCGCTCTTGAACCACATGCTCGGCGGGATCCAGGCCTTGCCGAGGTTCTGGAACGGCTCCTCCTCGGCCGTGAGCACGCAGTACCAGTCCGGCTCCGTGTCGTCGATGATGTAGGTCTCCGGGCCCATGGCCGTGTACACGCCCGCGCCGATCTGCTGCCCGTTGGCCGAGCTGCCGTCGTCCGTCAATCTGTTGTCGTTATTGTTATAGTCCTGGCCTTGGACCGGTGACACGCGTCGATAGCCGATTATCATCTCGTCGCGCTTACTCAGCGCGTTCATGCCCGGGGACGGCAAAGCAGTCGCCTGGCTGGCGAGGACCAGAGCGACGAAGGCCTTGGAGAAGCTCGTGAAGAACATTGTTGGATGAAGTGCGAGAACGGCTTTAGAAAACTATTGAGTGGTGCTACGAATTCGTGTTAGACTTCTGATGATGGTGATGATGAGTTAACAGAAGTCGTGTTGCACAGGTTGCCCGACCCCTTTTAATACTCGAGACGCTGTCAACCTGCCACACTGTGAGGTGCTTCAATATCCATAATGATCGAACCCCGGTGCTTGAGGAAGCCGCAAATGATCATCCGATGCTATTGTTGGTATACTGTAATCACCCCAGAATATTCCTGTATTCCAGATACATAGTTCATATGATACTATGTTAATGGCGCATATTCTTGGGAACTATACTATTACTTACTGAAATCCTTCAGCTGCTGATCAGAGTCGGATAAGGCTAAATAAGGTCCGTCTTGCGGAGTAGCATCGGTTCATCAAATTTGAAGCCTGCGAGGGATTATCGAAAATATGAACTCACGCAGTCCATTAGAGCTTGTCTGCACACTATTCACAATACCAACCTGGCAGCATTCGTGAATATCGTGTTGCGAAAGGAATGATGGCGTAATACGGACGCATCACTATCGAGCGTCCCCCCACCAGAAGAACCACATCGAGAATCCTAGTTTCGGCAATCATGTAAGCACCATGACTGATGCGGCGGCATCATTGACGATCGGGGAACGGAGAGCCTTATTGTAACCCAGCTGAGCATTGATTGATCGGCCTGGTGGATTTGGAGGAAGTATCTTTTAATAGCAACACTTGCGTAATGAGGCTGTGTTGAATTGTAAACACTCCGGTAGAGATCGACGCTCCGTTCTTTGACTGTACGAAGTAAGTAAAGTGTGCTCTGGTTCATCAGTCGTCCCTTGCTTGCCCCTTGCATAATAACGTCATAGGGCTGAGCTGAGACCATTCAGCTGCCCCTTATTAGTCTAGTCTTTAGGGCGTGTTCGGTAGCTGACCCCACTACGATCGCGACAGCGTGGGGTAACGAACAAATGGTGGAGTACCAAGTAATCGCACCTAACGTAATATGTAACTCCTACCTCGAACGTATCTGCTTAAATTCGAGTACACCACCTTAAGCATGGCACCGGTTAATCCAATAGAATACTTGGGGTTCGGCCCATTTGGGATTATTGTGGACCGTGTCCATAAGAGGCTGCAAGTGATATTGTCCCGGAACATGTTAGAGAGGGAAGAAGCGGTGGTTAAGAAGTATATCGACTTTTGAATGTACCAGTCAGGAACACAGCTTGAAGGTCGATCGGTACGGGGCGCTAAAAATGACGTACACGAAGGTTAAGCGGATGGAAACAGAACGTATAAAGCCGTAGCTGGTACGGGTGATTTGTACATATTAGTTACGGATAAATAGAGCATCTGTAATGGCCTTGGACCAACAATAACTTTCTCAGTTCTGAACCTCTCTCTCTCACGCCAAAGCACATACTGACGTGGATGAATGAGACAGCGTTCGATATGTCGGATCATCATAATGAAACTCTCACCGCCGTCCTCTGCGAGGACCACTGGCAGATAGACTCGGAGCGCCGCTCCTACATCACATTCAAAGCCGACGGCGGCGGCCAGGTAAGCCATATCCACGCTGTTTCGTCACGAGGGGCCAACTAACAAGCCTCAAGATAGTCCTACGTCGTGACATGCCCATCGCCATCTGCGCCGAGATCGAATGGAGACCCGTGAATCCCAAGTCGTTCGACGATGTCAATCTCGATATCGACAACGGTGCCGACGGGGGTTCATCACCATCCGTCGCAGCGGAGTTCGAGATCGAAATCACGCTCACGAAACGGCGGCCCGCGTCGTGGGGCCCCAAGGTGGAGAGGCTACGCATAAACGAGCACCAGCTAACCGAGGACGCCTTCGTGCCCAAGACGTACAGGGTCACCCTGGAGAGGGGCGAGTTCAGATCGCGCGAAGACCTCTCCAGGTTCCCGGCTTCCGAGATGCCGGTCTGGGCCGAGAGGTTCGCGCTCAGGCTACTGTTCGACAAGTCGCCGTACCCGCCCCGGCAGGAGTGGAAGCAGCCGGAGGGCATGCCCGACGCCAACAAGGTCTGGGAGTGGAAGGAGTTTTGCGGCCGTAGATTCCCCAGGACTTGAACCCGGTTCTCCACGGTGGAAAAAGCAGAGACAACAGAGAGGTGCATACCTTAGCTTAGCAACGCACCACCATACATTCGGAATGGGCGGCCTTCAACTTTTACGGCCCGGCCAGTGCCCGTAAAGACAAGCGGTCGGTTCGTGGAACTAAGCGGGTGGGCTTGAAGGTTATAGACTACTCACCCCTGTATAACATAATAGACGTGGCTGTACAGCGACACAGAGGTGGAGTCAGGGGCCTAAGGCACTCTACCACGTCCACGGTGATGTCCGTTACCAATAGATCAACCCTTATAGTGTCACCAATTGACTTAACCACTTTCCTCGGAATAAACCACATTTCTATGTAGGGCGCTGGTAGTATTGTTGAAAGTATTATATCTAACACCCTCAAGAACAAGAGAGAGGGTAGTTGCCTGACCGCTGATTCTTCCTCCGCCACAGAACAGTCCTTCCCATCCAGGAAAAAAGACATCTACTCTTCTCGAGCAACAGACAAAGACACCGCGGGGAGCTCCCCGGCTAACGAATATTGTGACTAAGGGACGACTGCAGAGAGCCATAAATCAGTCTTTATCTTGTTTGTCTATCTATTCATAAGCAAAACAGAGTAAGTCTGTCTTCGGAAGGGGGTATCACTATCACTATTGCTATCGCTATCGCTATGCTTTGCTTCCACGGGCGCTTATGTCTCCGTTTAAGTATTCCTCCCGGGCATTGCTGCCTTAGGTCCCGTCTGTGAGGAAACCGAAAAAAAAATCGCCCCTATACACCCCTTTCCCCTCTCCTCCTCTTCCCAGGACCCACTCACTTCCTCTTCCCGCCCCCTCCACCGCCACCCCCTTTGGGCCCCTTGACCTGGACGCCGCTGGCGCTCCACCAGACGCTGTCGCCGACCTTGCGGGGGATCTTGCGGCCCCGGAGCCGCTGGTCGATGAGCCACATGCCGACGACGAACTCGGTCTTGTCGAGGGCGCCGCGCCCGCGGCGGTCCACGAGGTCCCAGACCTCGGCGAGCTCGTCGAAGGGCAGCCGGCTGCGCGCCCAGATGTCGCGCACCACCACGTTGGCCACGAGGTCCCTGCCGTCTTCGCCTGGTGGGTGCTTGTTGTTGTTCCCGGGTTCGGCCGCCCCGGATGGCTTGTCGCGGTGCGGCGTCTTTGGGCCCTGGTTTTGACTTTGGCTTTGGCTTTGGCTTTGGCTTCGGTTCTGGTTTCGGTCCGGGTTCGGACGGGCGTCGTCCGGCGCCCTGTCTAGCAGGTAGCCCCTATTGCTGGCCCACACGCCCTCGTACCGTTTGCGCTCACGGGCCGTGATCTCCTCGCGCCACCGCTTGCGCTGGCCCTCCTGGTGCGCGTGCTTGTTGCTCTTGCCGAAGGCCTTCTTCGCGCGGTGGTGGTGGCGGCGCCTTCTGGCGCCCTCGTCGTCCGACTTGGACGGCGGCTGGCGCAGCGTCTGGCGCAGGCGCGGCGTGGGCCTGCGGGAGGAGGGCGGCGTGGGCGACGTCTTCTGCGGCGGCTTCGACGGCGTCAGACGGGAGTTGGCCAGTGACCCGGCCATAATCGCGTTCGTGAGTGACGAGAGGGGCATGTCCGGGGTATGCTGTTGCTGCCGGCGTTGCGGAAGGGATGGTGGACGGCGTTGCGAGCGGGCAGGCGTGCTCTGCCTAGAGGCGGGGCGCGCACTTCGAGGTGGGTCAGGGGTTGATGGAGGAATTCCTGGGCGGCGTGGGGAATCCGGCTGGGGCGAGGGTGCCGATGACGCCGAAACAAATGTATCGTCGGATGACGAAGAAGACGGCCTGTGTTCCTGCTGAACTAGCTCAGTCGGAGGCGGCAGCTTCCTAGGCGGCGCAGAAGGCTTCTCTACATGATGCACGGAAGCTCGATGCTGTGGTTTGGGCTTGACGGCTGGCGGCGTTTTCGGCCGGGATTCCAAGATATCATAGCTAGACTTGTGCGTCAATATCTTCTGGGATGAAACCCGTCTCGGTTGAGGGGAGAGAATGACTGTATTAGCCCTGCCGATAGACCTAGGGGGAGTAGAGGCACGTGGTTTGCTCTTGGGCGTCACGGGCCTAGCTGATATAGATTCACCAACTTCGCTTTTTATTGATCTTGGTGGAGGAGGTGCAGGTGGACGTTTCTTTGACTCCACTACCGTAGACAGTTTCTGCGTTAGAGGCTTCTCCCCAGCTGGCTGCTTGACCCTCGCAGGAGGGGAGGCAGGTTTTCTCAGCACTGGTGGATTTGCTGGTCCCTTCGGGGGAGAAACGGGTCTAGTTACAGGACTCGGAGCTTTTGGAGGTGTTGCCGACCGTGGTTTTGGCTTCGGCTTCGGCTTTGGTATGGCTGGTTTGCTATCGTTGGACGCTACGACCTGTTTCTTGACGGGGTCCCCATCGCAATCCTTATTCTCAAACAAGCTTATCAGCGTGTTTGTCGATGGCAGCGGGTCCGTGTCGGTCGCCAGGTCGAGACTCGTCACCGAAGTCGCGGCGCTATGAACACTGGCGTTGTCCCCCTGGCGCCTCTTCGCCGCCTGTTGCGCATACGGATGCGACGATTGAGCAGGTTGGCGCGCACCGGGACTACCGGACCTGCTAGCGGCGAGGGACGCGGCGATGAACGACGGCGACCTGGAGCCGGCTATCGTCTGCTTGCCGGGCGGTATCAGCAACGGAACGGCACCGAGACCCTGGTGCTGGATTGGCTGCTGCGAAGACTGGGGTGGCTTCTGGCCAGCAGCAGCTCCGGGTTCAACGTCGCTTCCTCCATTTCCGCTACTAATCAAGCTGCTTCCCGTAGTCTGTCGACTGACCCCGGCGGGCCTATCTCTGGGCGGAGAGCGCGACGGAGCTAGGCCATGGTGGTGCGAAGTCGAGGTAGCCGCGATGAGGGCTCGGTTATCGACGATTCGCGCCTGGGTAGTAGCTACGGCGTTATGCGGTTGCTTCGAGCCGGTGCTGTGGAAGGCGAGGGAGGCGCCCTTCAAGGCGGTCTTATAAGCAGCACCGCCGTCATTGCTAAGACTGTCGGCGGAGGTGGAGGGTCGGTTCTGGATCGGGGTGCCGGAGCGGTTCATGGGGCTGAGTCTCGTACCGCCGAATTGGATACATGTACTTGTTTAGGAGTACTGCTGATCATTACGATGGAGTTGTGATGCCTTGAACTCGCTTAAAAAGAGAGACATGGAGAGATGGCGGCGGACCTCCGATATCATGGATATAATACTTAAGTAAGTTACTTACACGGGAAGCCTGTCGTTTGCTGGAAACTGGACACGGCGCAGCGGCTGAGCATGAGACAATCTTATCAATCATTGACTGACCCGAACCCGTTGCTGCGGTGAAACACTGGCGAACCGCTAACCTGGAGGCTGGGACCGTGATTGCATTAATAACTCAGCTAGGGACCCACAGTTTATGTGGCTCTGCAAGTTATCTACATGGTGCAAGCCATAGAGGGAGAGAGAGAGAGAGAGAGATTCAACCCTCTCCCCCTCTAAGACGTGTAAGTATTGAACATACTTTACTACAAATGGACCAGAAACCCAACATCTAATTTCAAAAATTGCAAGATCAACAGTAAACATTGGGAGGTATTTATTTATTATGTACCCCGAGAGGCCGACCGGCAGTGATACTCTCTAATACACGAACAAACATCTAAGGTAGCAAGCATCTTTAAACGCAGCCCACTGAAACGCCTCGCGCCAAACGCCCCGGCATTGAACACTGACAATTATCCACGCCCCTCCCCCCTACCCTTCCTCCAATGCGGTCCTTATTATTTGCACCCAGACAGAAAATACAGACAGACAGAGAGACACCCGGGGAAAAGAGGGTATCCCAAGTGTCCCAGACTCAGCTTACATACACATCGCTTGCCAGCTAGACGAGGGAATCCAGTCCGAAGTCCAATCAAGGGGCAGTCGCAAAATCCCATGCAATCAAAAAGGTACAGGCGGGAAATAAAAGTCGAAAAGAAAACCAAACGAAGAGCACGCGGAAGTCCCAGAAAAACGCCGTCTTGAATCGTCGGATGCACGTGACCCGTGATTGAATCGTAAGGCGCGTGAAGCATTCGGAAGTCTCGTCATCATCCACGCATTCCACCCAGGTGTAGAGGAATGAAGGAGCCGCCTAGTAAGCGTCCTCGTCCGTCCACTCGCTGCCCGAGATGATGCGGTTGCCCTCGGCGTCCACGCCCGCGGCACGGGGCAGGGCGGCGGGCAGGAGACCCTTCGGGCGCTTGCCGGCAGCCTGCGGGTGATGGGGCGGCGAGTACCCGCCCTCGGGGGTGAAACGCTTGTTCCGCGCCGCGCGCACCTTGGCATAGTATGTGTCCGAGACGTCGGCCTCGGGCTCCGAGTTGTCGTCGTACGTCTCCCAGTTTTCGGAGCCCGACACCACCGTCGACGTGTTGGAGACCTGCCGGGGCGGCGGCGCCTGCGGATAGCCCGACTGTCCGAATCGGATGCTGTTGTTGCCTCCTCGTATCGTGCCATACGTGTTATTAAAGGATCGCGAATTTCTTAGGGAGGAGTCCCGCTCATGGTAGGAATCCCGATCATCGTAGGCGTCCCGGTCGTCATACACGTCCTCCGGCTCCACCTGGCGGACGATGGCGCCGGATCCCAGGTTGACTCCGCGATAAGGGTTCACCGGCGTCTCCAGCTCTATAGGCGGCGCCAGCTCTCTCATCTTAGGGGGAGGCGCCCGCACGAGAGGGGGTCCTTGTCTCATAGTGCTGCTTTGAAGTCGAGATTCAGGGCGCTGTCTCTCGGGAGAGTTATTGCCATGCTTTAGATTTGACAGTGGTACCCTTGCCGGGATTCTCGTCGGGCTCTCCTTGGGGTCTCTGCCTTGCTGGTTAGGAGGTGGGGCTCTCTTGACGGTACCGTTTGCCGCCGGGGTCTTCGGCCTGCTCGGGGGCCTCGGGGGACCCGATGTCTTGCTAATAGTACTGTTGCTACGGGTAGGTGGCGCTGGTTTTTCTCTCTTGGTAGACGGCGGAGGGCCCGCGGGAGTCTTTGATCGGGGTCCAGGAGCCGCCTTCGACGGTTCCGGCTCTAGAAGATCCAGATATCTCTCCCCGTGGACGAGGAAAGGACGACCATATTCGTCCTCCCACTTCTCCAGTATCTTGGTGAGCTCGGCCGTGACCTTAGGCAGTTCTTTGGCTATCCGCTTTCGCATCTTCTCCTCACGCAGTAGCTTTCCGGGATCTCGCTTCTCTCCCTTCTGGCCACGGGCCATGAGACGGGACGCATCCTGGCTAGAGCTGGCCAGTTCGTCACGTTCCTGTACTAGGCTTCGATGCCTGTCAACCAAGGCAAGGGTGGGCGCGCGTTGTTCCCTCAGGGTCTCGAGCCGGGAGATTTCTCGTTCGTGGGCCTCCAAGAGCGCGTCACTATATACATCCGAGAAGGCAGGGGTGAACTCGAGCATCTCATCCTCGGAGAAGAACAAGGCATCCCAGAGCTCCTGGAGCTTGAAGCGCGCATCCTCGACGAACAGATGGAGGTTCTGTCGCTTGAGCTCGCTCAGCCTCGCCAGCTCGTCCTCGAACTCGTTGATCTGTCTCACGCCGCAGCCCCGGTTGCCGTTCAGGAACGCCTTGCGCTCCGACTCCTCGACGCCCAGTTTCTCCCAAAGCGCCTCAACAGCCGCCTTAAGATCCCTGAGGCGCTTCTCGCGGTTCTTTTTCTCGTCGGCGAGTTTGTCTCTCTTCGCGTAGAGTCTCGCGAGGTCTTCTTCGTGTAGACCCAGCTGCTCGGGCGCATCGCGGTAATACTTGACGATCGCGCCATCGGTCTGGGCTTGTGGCGTGCCGAGCTCCGCCCATAGCTGAATAATGTTCTCCGAGAGGGTTTGGACGGTGGCGATCCGGCGGGTATACTCGTCGTAAACGCGGCTGAACTCGTTGTCAAGCTTGTCAACATAGGCAGGCGACAAGTCAAAGGTTGGCGGTATGGACTGATTTGGCCCTGTCGGTGGGAGGTCGAGCTTGACAAAGGTCGGCTCGAGATGGGAAGAATACGACACGAGCGCTTGGACGAGTTCTATTAATCGTGTGAGCGGGTTGCCTGCGCGCCAAGGTTACTGGCTCCTGAAACTGGCACGACTCGACTTACTATCGACTTGTTCGAATCTCTCGCGGTGAAGCTTGCCTACATGCACGTGCTTCTCCTTTAATACTTTCAGACATCGTGTAAGCGGGTAAGTGACGGTTAATTCGTCATCCTCAGAAGTGGAGTGGCGTTTAGAGCCGTCCAGAGAAATTTCCATCTGGCGAATGCGTGTGATGATGCGGTTCGCCTCGTCGAGGAGTTCATTCTTCTCAGCCGTGACAGCCTTGACCTGGTTGTTCAAGGTCTCTGACAGGGCTTCGAAGAGCTATGACGAGTAGGTATCAGCATTCATGGATTCTCGTCGAATGTTCGCCGGGACTAACCTCTGCTTCTCGTGTTTCGCGATCATGGCTCGCGACACCGATCTCGTCGAAAAGGCCATGTAGTTGGCCTATTATGGTGTTGATCTGCTGGGAAAGGTAGCTGGCGTCCATCTTGAAATCACCCGGCCTCGATGACGCGTGGGAAGAGGAAGTGCGGTGGCTATTGTAGGATAATGTTTATGTCGGGGGTGTTGGTGCCCAAACTGGGCCCCGCGCGCTAGGAGCGAAGGTAGTTAAGTATGTAAATTACTGGCGATCCGGATTTTCATGGATTTTGCCTAGCATCGGTTTGGTCTCAGAGTAGATGGGCCGAAAAATTCTGGCCGCGAAAAGGGAATGTATATTGTTCTCTGTCAAGCGGATCAAATCCTCGCGGAAATCTCCTGCGATCGATGCATCCTAGGCAGGTCACTTGTCCAAACAATTTTAGAGTGCGGCGGTGGTAGAGAGGGAAGGGGAAAACGAGTGAAAGAGAAGCTATTTGCTGGGTAAGTTCGGTCCGAGACTAAAAGAGAGGGGGGGTCGCCGATGTAAATGCAGATGCAGGTCCTGATGCGAGTCATCAACAATAGCGCCTTGTAACTCAGCCATACCGAGCGAGTTTGACAAGGCAAATATCAATCGGGCCTAAGCCGTCGCCAGGGCAACTGTGCCTAAATAAGCTTTCCAACTAGGACCCCGCAATCCTCCCCATTCCACTCCTCATTAGTCGCCTTACTAGGATCAGCGGTTTATCGATAAATCTCGCAACCTCCAATCAGAACAACCTGTTTCGGCCGAAAAAGGATATCCGTTTTACACACTTCACTTACATGCCGCCTGGGCATCCTAGGATACGAGTAACGCGCTCAATACATTCAAGTTTCATTGGACATTTTCCCAGCTTACTACATCTCCGAACAGGGCACCCTTGAGATTGTGCGTCATAACAATGCCCTTGTAAACTTCCAGCCAGCCCCTCGTCAGGCTCATCATGCACGATTCCAGATTTCTTTCCTTCTTTCCGTTATTTTGGTTTCAGCTAGATTCGTTTGTGTGACCCAGAAGTTGGCGCAAGCAAACAACTCCTCGCGATGCCGGGGAAACACAAGGACACCGGCCTCGGGAAGGGCTGCCCAAAAAGGAATAATATTTACTCCAGGATATAAGGAACTCAAAGGATAACACCATGAACTATACCAGACGCCGTGCCACCTATCCCATACGCCCATACTCCCCGACCGGCGCCCTTTAACCACCCACAAACCACTTGCCAAACTCCGTCCATGTCCCGTTGCCACCAAGTAATTGCGCGGCGGGACTAACAAATTCATCTGTGAGTTCGCGCGACACGCCGAAGAATCCGTATTCCACCACCCAATCTTGACCATCCAGCCAATTTCCGACCTCCATCGTAAAGTTCCGCACGATGTTGAGATCGCGGCTCGTGCTGGCGAGCTCATTTATGATGACGGGCAGGTTGTGCTGCTCGTGTCTCGTTTCGAGATACTGTTTAGCAGCCAAGATTTCCTTGTCGGCCGGCTCATCTGCCTTCGTGTAGAAATGCAACGCGATATAGTCCGGCTTCTCGCCATCTGTAAGGTGGCCCATGAACTCGTCTAGCCAGCGGGTTCCATCGTCATGGCTGGCGCATCCCGGGCTCACGAGCTTCGCGCTGTAGTCGTGGCGCAGTGGGAGCATCGCATCCTTCCACATCTTGGCCGCGTCGGCAGGCAGGATGCCCTGTTTGTCGGGCTCGTTGAAGAAGTGCACGATCTTTTTGTCCTCGGAATTCAGCACGGAGAGAAGGTTCTCCCAAGGCTCGCCGCTGAGTTGGGCGAGCGTTCGGACCATAGGCCGGAAGGGGATATTTGACGGCAGCTCCGGGGGCCGCCATGTCTCCCAGGTGGTGATGGAAGTGATTTTGCCCGAGGAGGCCAGTGAGTTCGCCGTTGTCTTGATACCGGGTTCGTCATGGTCCCTTGTCAAGGTCCAATCCCAGAGCAGTGTCCGTCCCGCGCCGCCCGAGGCGCGGCTAGAGACCGAGCGTGGTCCATCAATAGGCATCGCAAGGGTAGCTGCGGGTAGGTGGATCATAAAGGGCTGTAAAGCAAGCTATGAGCCTCAAGCTCTGAAGTAACGCCATTGTGACCAGCACAGATAGAAAAGAAGTAAAGAAGGAACACCAATAGTAAATGCGTATATTGCAAAGAGTAGACCAGGACTACTAATCCAGAGTGATTCTCTACAATTTATAAGATTTTGTGTACCTCTAAACCAAGTTCAGTTCTGCCCATGTGGTAGCTTCGTGAATCACTTCTCCCCCGTCACTCCCCCAGCACCAACAACGAATCAAACTACGTAACGACATTTGAGAGTGAATAAGCATGTTCGCAGCAGGAAAAAAATTGAGCAAAGGAGTCGACGGCACTGGTGATTATCCAGCGGCTATCAAGATTAACATATTGATCCTAGTGTAACTGACCCAGAAGATATCCGGGAAAGGGATTTGCACGTCATTCAGACCTTGGTTGGCTGGGTTAGTGGTTGCCGAAACTCCAGCGCTCAGCTTACCTGCCTTACTTCGGGCAGGTCCAGGGTCCTAACCACAGCATCTCCACACACCACGAGAATTCTTTTGATTTCGTATATTGGACTAATAACAGCAGAGCTCGCTTGATGTTGCTGATCATCACTTCAAGAAAATACTAGGTAGGCGCACGTGGATGAACCCGGTCCAAGGCACGTATCTTACACATATGCGTGTGCATACCACTTTTGCCAAGTCCATTCTCCTCTTTTTGCTTGTCTGTGACTTCCAAGCTTCAAACCCGCAACACTTAGGGTCGTATCCATTGCCGGCTTCACTTCTTTTCCTTCCTCACTACATAGACAGTCTCTACGGCCCTTCCCATGAGGATTCGATTTAGAAGCCAGTCGGTTGGTTAGTTGCTTCCCGACGCTCCAGCTTGCACACTTAAATCACAAATTCTCCCTACTAAGGTTGCGGGGAATCTCGACCCATGGCACTCCGTCTGCAAGATTGCCCCCTTCCGCAGGTGGTAAAGAGGAACCTGCGACTTAGTTAGCCAAGATGCGTAAGGAGAGAGCATGGGAGCGTCATTACGAACCGAGCGAGCGTGTTATGGCCGAGCACCAGGTTTACTTCCGGGCAATTCGGCGTTTCCAGCTAGTCTGAGAAGTGCCTCATTACAGTACCTTTGAGCATGGCTCTTACCGCAGTGGACGCACACTCTTTCCCCCGTAATGGCATACACCCAGCGGCTTTACCTATCGGAAACACGGCAGCTGCTGGACTTGACGGCGTTCGAGGCATGTCCTAGACCCCAGCCGCCTTATGTGTTTCCGGGATTGTCCCCGGAAACCACTGGTATGTCCAGACCAGGGGAAAGCTGGGTGGAATCCCCAAGCTCCGTCCCGAAGCAGAGGAACGTAAGATTTTTCTGTCCTTTAACTTTATCGGTGCAGATATGCGCAGAGATAAGTGAAGCAATCAGCGGCTGCGGAGGAAGTGGAAGAGATTTACATATGATCGATCACGCCGGAGTAATAGGCGACTGAAAATAATACAGGTGCGCGGAGCAAGAAGGCTCGCAGACTGTGAAGAACTGAAGGATTCGCTTGCAGATCCGTCGCAGGTTGTCTACAACGAAAGTATACGATAGGATTACATCGAGATGTAGTGGTGGTGGTGGTGCTATTGTTGCAGAAGCAACCAAGTACGTGCTATGGGCCACCTATTCGGCCTACGGATGTCCATACGCTACAACAGCACCAAGACTGCAAACACATGCTAACCTCAAGTGATAAAGACCTTACCACTTCGCTTGAACTCTCCTCCTTCTCCCTCTTCACCTTCTCCTCACTCTTTCCCCCCCTCTCCGTGGTGTGGGCCCACAGGACGCCGCCGAGGGTATCGTCCTCCTCCTTGCCGCAGCACAACCACGCCTCCGTGCCCTCGGGGCACCCGTGGAGAGTTCGTCCAGTGGTCGATTGCCGCCCTCGTCCTCGCCGTGTGGCCCGCATGCCCTCGGCGCTTCCCGCACTTCGGGTGTCGAATGCGAGCGATGCCGATCGTCTAAAGCGGATGCTGTTGGTGTCTTTATAAGGGATCTCCGCAGCGGCGGCAAAAAAGGTCACCGAAATCTGCTATTGCGCGCTGGTATTTAAGTCCTTAGTTCCTCGTCCGGGGAAATAGCATAGAAGGTGCAGAGGCTTGGGAATGTCGAATGCATTGAGAAAAAATTCATACCCCTATACAGGATAGAACCCTGTACTTCTCTTTCACCTCAAGCCGGGCCTCGCGGACGTCTGCGTCGTCTTCATGGTTGGCGGGCAACAAACCACGCCCGTAAAGTGCCATATCAGACGGAACAAATATCCCCTACGACAGCGTGCTGTTAGATGTTCTCCGGCTACATTTAAGTAGAGTCGAAGCGAGGTCAGTTCAGAATCCGCTTCTACGGCTTCCAATGGGCAAAGTCTCAACGTAGGTGCTACTCATATATATTGCTTATGTGTTAGGTAGTATGGATGTTAAGGCGCTTTCCCGCCTTATTGGGGCGCACTCAAACAGGTAGGGCATCCAGGATATATCGAAGGTCAGGCAGCGTCAGGTGTACCCTGGGGGAGTCCCAAGAAGGTTTATATATAGGGGGGCTATCTGGCCCTCAGGATAGGGGAGGCAAGGAAAAAGCATCAGTACTTATTGAGCCCGTGTCCTCTCAACCGGGGAATCGGAAGTCTGGGGCTACAATTGAGGCCGGCGCAGCTTTAAATGTTGAGATACGGGTAAGTAACAAGCAAAACCTGTGTTACGGAACCCAATTCTAACCAGGATTCGCAGTAGCTGCGGAATCCAGCATGCTGACTGTTGCCATCACTATGGCAAGTAATGCTAAGCCAGCCAGACAGTTGCTCACGGACGAGGCTAGGTAGGCATAACTGGTATCCCCATACAGTACGGTTTTGAGGGACTATGGCGCTGCTAGGAAACCTGAAGAATCAAACAATGTTCAAAAGGCCGAGAACTAGATTTGCTTGGTGATATCTTGCCAAGTCGCTGAACACAAACCCTCCATGCAGCCAACAGTATCACCACCCCTATTTCGCCGCTGGTCGTAACGTTCTAATACAGACATGCTTCCCGAGTCCCCTCCTTTCATCCTCGACGGAGATGCCGCCTCTCACTCCAAATCCTTCATCTCGGCCAAATAATCCTCTACAGTCTGCATCTGCATGCCCCTCTGCCGGTTAATCGTCTGGGCCAGATCCCACGCGACGCCCTTGCCGGCCCCGAACACATTTTGGTACTTGACCATAGCGTCGTCGGGGTTTTCCTCGGACTTCTTCTTCAGGAGGTCCAGCGGCCACTCCTCGCGCGTCCATCGGCCGCCGAACCTCTTCTCCACGAGCTCGGCGACGCGGCCGTACGTCAGCGTGTCGCCGCCGGCGTAGACGACGCGGTGGTGCGCGTCGTCGCGGGGGTCGCACACGACCTCGGCGGCGACGCGGCCGATGTCGCGCACCGCGGTGGTGGTGACGGGGGTGTCCCAGCCGCCGAGCCCGCGCACCGTCCTGCGCGCCAGGTCGACGGCGCCGAAGGCCGGCACGAACAGGAAGCTCATGAACAGGCCGACGGAGACGATGACCCAGTCGGTGGCCCGCTGGCCGCGCAGCAGCTGCCTCACGGAGAGCTGCTCGTCGAACAGGTCCTGCGCGCTGCCGAACCCCACGGCGTCGTAGTCGACGCCCCACTGCCAGGGCAGGAGGCGCGGGACGCCGGCCGCGAGCGCGGCGCGCGTTATCCTGAGCTGCGTGCCGGCGGGGAGGCCCATCCCGGCGCACACGACGACGGTGTGGAAGCGGCGGAATGTGTTCGCGAGCTCCTCCTCGGACCCGCCGACCACGTCGCCGGGCACCAGCTCGGCGGCGCCGAGGGCGTGCAGGCGCTCGTTGGACGCCCTCTTGGCGGGGTCGGCGGACTCGATGGTCGACCTGCGCAGGAGCACCGAGATGGGGCTGCGGGTGGCATCGCGCTTGGGGTGCGCCGCGAGGGCCTCGAGCACCGAGGTGCCGAGCTCGCCGGCGCCGACTATGAGGATGGGTTGGCGCTGCTGCTGTGTGGTCATGCTGTTGTGGATTTTGTGATTAGTAACGGTTAAGATAGAGATATCGCGGAGCAGGAAAGGTTGTACTTCAGCTTGTTGAGAATATAGATGAGTAGGGCTGTTCAGCTCGCTGACTTCTTGACGTTTTCTTATACCGAAGCCCAAGTTGCCCTTATAGCCTCCACGGCTCTCCCTTTTCGGCTTTATCGCCGAAAAGCTGGACTTAGAAATACGGGTGGGTAACCCCAAACTCCGAAGATCGACATTTGGCCTCTGTAGGAATAAGAGATCGATTATTTCATCATATTTGAGGCTAGCAGAACGGGGAACTCCGTAGAAACGGGGGCCGACGATGATATAGCGCCGATACGGGGCCGAGAACCGGTCCACAACGCGGTCTATGTACAACTTCTTTTTACTTAGGTCGTCTGGGCCATCCTCTGCTCCGCTAAAAGGCTTGGTCCAATCTGGGGGCTCCAGGAAATCTGATGAGAATTACCTCACCGGAACTGGGGTAAAAGGTGCAGAGCTTTCTCCACTACCGTATCCCCTACTTCGTACGATGATCACGTATTCTACTGTTAGTCAGCAGCGCAGGATATCTATAACCGAAATTGGCAAGATCCTAGATATGATACTTGGGTAGAAGTTTGGAAATCCCTCTACCGACCACCCGGCTGTGGAGGTGGTTCTAGATGGTAAAGGCAGTCGAAGGAAGGAATTGCAGGTTGCTCTGCGCATATAGAGCTAGCTGAGTATCACCAGAAGACAACCGATATGATACCAGTATTTCACATGCAACACCACTTAGATTGTGGAAAACACGCAGGACGGCAACCCCGTACAACAAAAATAATATAAAAAACCCAGGACTACCTAGCCCAGGCTGAACTGTACTACATACACATCGACATGATATCAGCCCTCAACATGGGCAAATAAGACAATATAAGCTCGTGGAATAGATTATATTACTGTTCAACGGAAAAGTAGACAAGCCCCATCCAAGTAAGCATCGATCTAGAGCTACACGCCGCGACCGAGCGTAGCGCAACCTGTATGAAAACTGCGATGCCGGGCTGCCCACGGCAAACGGCATACGAACGAACAGACGACACCTGTTGTGCTGCACACTCTCCACGTACCCGCCCAAAACCTACGACACCCAAAAATTCCCACCTCGCCTCGGGAACTCTATAATGATCTCATCAGCTCACGTGTTCGCAATGTACCAACTACTACTTCTCCCACCTCGGCAACCTTCCCACCATCCAGGTGCGTATTGCCCGCCATGGCACCAGCCCCCCACTGAAGCAAGGGCGCGGCGGATACCGAGCAAAACCCCATTTTCGTCTTATCTAATCCAACACCCTGCCTGCCACAGAAGCGGCGCTCTTGTCCTTCGTCTGCGTCTTTTTCAGCGTCTTGCCGGCCTGGATCTCGCCTAGTAACCCGGCGGGCCGACCGCCGCCGCCTCCCATCGGGGGCGCCGGCATGTTGCCACCGGCAGGCGGCGGGGGCGGCGGAGGGGGTGCCATGCCTGGAATCGGGGGTGGCGGCGGAGGGGCGCCTGGCGCGCCGGAACCCGGCATAGGCGGAGGGGGAGGCGGAGCCGATGCCGGGCTAGGCTCTGGCATAGGCGGCGGCGGTGGCGCCGCCGGCGATCCAGAGCCGGTCTCGCCGCCGAATGGCGTAGATGGCGCAGGCGGGCTGAATGGCGTAGAAGCAGCCGCGGGTGAGGCTCCAGCCGACTTATCGCCAGTCGCGGAGAGCGGACGAGGGGGGCCCATGGAGCCGAATAGCAGTGATGCGAGGTGGGCTGCACCGGCGGCGGGGCGGTCGTCATCCGAGTCGTCGTCGGAGTCGTTACCGGAACCCCACTCATCATCAGTCGAGGGTCGCCTTCTAGAGACGGGGCCGGTGGGTTGCGGCATGACGGGAGCAGCGGCGGGTGCCTTGTTCTCCTGGGTCATCCGGTGGAACGGGTTTGTGGACACTTCGGGTTGGGCAGGCGCGGCGGGAGGCTCGGAGGATTGCGCGGAAGACTGAGACATCATGCGGAAGTAGGGGTTGCGGCTCTCAGTGGATTCTGATGGAGGACTGGTCACGGTTGGCGGCGCAGGGGCTGGCGGGGGGCTGGTCACGGTCGGCGGCGCAGGGGCTGGTGGCGGGGTGTGGGCGCGCTCTAGTTCCTGGCTGCCCAGCTGGCTACCGCCGAGTGTTGGTGTCGATGCCTGCGGAGTGATCTGCTGCGGGCCCTCGTCCTCGGAAGACGATGTGTCTTCTTCCATTGCCTCAAGCTGACGCTGGAGTTCCAACTCGCGCTGCCGCGCGGCTTCGATTTCGGCTCTCTGAGCCGCCAACTTGGCTTCCTTCTCCTTAGCCTCTGCCATCGCGGCTTTCTTCTTCTTCTTTTCCTCCTCTTTCTTGAGCTTGCCTTGACGGACCTGCTCTTCCAAGGCTTTCAATCGAGCAGCTGCGGCCTCGCGCTCCTTCACTAGCTCGGCTTCCTGTTCCCTCGCATTTTCCCTGTTTTTCAGGTTAGCTCTAGCTATGAAGAATATGAATCGGACGAACTCACTCTAGCTCTCGTGTAGCACGTTCTTGCTCCTCGCGCTCCAGTGCTAGGCGTTCCTCTTCCGCCTTCTTTGCAGTCTCTTCCTCCTCGTTTTTCCTAACGTCGTCACCCTTGGCACGATGCCTCGAAGGTGGCGGAGGCGGTTTCTTGGTTTCGGCCTTGGGGGCGGGAGGCGGAACGCCCTGCTCTCCAGCAATTCGTGCCTGACGCTCGGCTTCTCGTCTGGCATCTTCCTCTTCTGCCTGGCGCAGCTTAGCAGCTCGCTCCGCCCTCTCGCGCTCCATCCGTTGAGCAGCGGTCTCTCCGGGTTTGGACGGGGCCTTGATACCGAGAGCGGCAAGACGCTCAGCCATGCGCTGCTCGGCTTGCTGCTTGATGAACGCAGCTCGTTCCTCCGGAGTTTTGTAAGACGAATACGAACCACCACTAGGCGCCGGGGATTGGCTAGTCGTGGGCGTCGCAGTGCGCGAGGCCGCAGAAGGACTCTCATGTCGAGTAGGTGGCGCTTCGGCCTTTACCGGCGCAGCAGTTGCAGCTCGTCCGCCCTGGCGATCTTGAGCCCTTATGCGCGCCGCGCGGCTAGATCGCTGCAAATCGAAGATGAAGTCTCGGACCTCATCCTCTACACCTAATGCATCCTCCCATCGCCGTCTCTCGTGCTCATTGGCCGGCGTTTCCCCACCGTCCTTGAGGGTGTCTTCGATTCCCCGGGCAAATTCCCGAACGCTATCTTCAACGTCCCGAACCATACGCTCGTTATTCTCCTTCTCGGTCCTGATTCGGATGTTCTCTTCTTCCAATCGCTTTGGAGCGTCGATGTCATCCCCGCTGACTTCGACCTTCTTCCCGGTAAGTGCAGCTGTGCGTTGCTGCATCATAGCCTTGGCCCTAGCCTTGAGACGGTCCGCCTCTGTAATTGCGCCACCGGGCCCTGTGCCGATGATACTCGGGGCACTACCAGGATGTTCCTTAGCATCTCTCAGTCGGAACAGCTCAAGCTTAGCATCAGCGATAGCTTTCTCGGTCTTTCTGACCTGGGATGCCAGTTCGGGGATCTTGTCAGTCAGGTTCTGCAGCTGGCGCTTTAGAGCTCTTCGCTCGGCTTCGGAGTCACCGCTGGCTAGGGCCGCATCGGGATGAGAATCAATGTCCTCTTGAATGCGACGGATGCGCCGGTAGAGCTCTTCCGCTTCGCGCCGGTCGCGCCTGTCAAGAATATCGTCCTCCTCGGCGGCTTCCTCGTCCTTGGCGTCCATCGCATCGAGCAAGATTTGTTTCTCGCGAATCTTCTTCTTTAGCTGGTCGATAGAGAGGTCATCGTTGGATGTCACCGACCCAGGAGAACTAGGACGAGGCGAGCTACCGGCACCAAGTCTACGTCGGGCGCTAGATCTGTAGCCGACCTCGTCATCGTTGTTCTTGAACACCGTGGCATCTTTGCGTCCGGCTCCGAAGCCATCGTTGCCCTTAAAGGAATGACTCTTCAAGTAGCTGACGCCCGTCTTCTGAGGGAGCAGAGCGGCCCCTGAGTTCTTCCGGAATTCGGATTCCTTGCTTAGCATGGACTTCACAGTGCCTAGTGATTCGGTGAAATTGCGAGTAGAGGGTGGTATGAGCTCGGGTGGTAATGTATTAGGGACCGGGTAACCGTTGAGTTTCCTGTAGATCAAATGCATGGCCACGGCAAACTCATCGAGGTCAAGATGCCCCTTATTTCCATTATCGGCCAGGGTCCAGATGCGCTCAAGGTCAGTCTTCTCAAGGCCACTTTGGCCCATAATCTCGATCGCCTGGTCGCCCCCGATGTAGCCCTTACCGAGCCCATCCCACGCCCGGAAGAGCTCATCATAGCGTCGCTTCTCATCTTTGGTGATAGCCCACGGAATGACGGCATTACCCGACAAACCAGCGGTTGTGTAATTCCGTTGCTCGCGGCCCGACTGGGGCATCATGCGTGCTTGCAACGCATCAATGTTAGGCAGCCCGGATGCAGGCGCATTTACCAAACCCCATTGGCCGGGTCGACCTGTCGGCTGCGCGTTTAGCGGAGCTGCACTGCCTGGTGACAGGCCACCAGGGAAACCTGTAGGCATGGGAGGCATTGGGGGTAGAGGCCCGTTATAGCCGGTCGGTTGGGGGTTGTTCAAGCCTCCTGGAAAGCCGGTTTGCTGCGGCTGCATCCCTTGCTGCAGGCCCTGCTGGCCCGGAAAACCGGTTGGCTGGCTCGGAAAGCCCGTCATCTGAGTTTGAAGGAGCTGTGAGTTAGAGGGCAAAGGACGAGGCTGCTGTATCGTCGGCGGCGTAGCAGTGTTGTGCCTGGTGAAGTCCGTCGTGTTGATTGTTGGTGCAGAGCCACCCGCTTCGTCGGCGATGCTGAAGTTGATAATGTCTACCATACTTGACACCTCGTTCTTCACGTTCTCCGGGAGACTCGCCGGTAGAGGCTTGCCGACAAGCTTCAGGTTACAAAGATACATGGCCAACGCAAATTCCGGGAAGTGTAATTCGCCCGAACGAGTGGTATCCGAGAGGGTCCTGTGATATAAAATGTTAGAGAAATTCCATTTGCTGCCAAGCAACGTGCAAAGGACTTGGATAGGCATCGTACCAAATGTGTGACAGAGAATCCCCATCGAGCCTCGACCTCAGAAGCAGGTCTCGGGCTTTCTCGCCGGACATGGTCATCTGGTCGCCAACAGCCGACTTGAACAACGTCTCGAACTTTGCCTGATCTTGAGCCGTGATGAACGATAGCCGTATATTCGGAATCTTGTTGGCGGGCTTCGGCTTGGCCGCGAGGCTCTTGGATTGTGCATCACTTCCACCCCCAGTCTTGAAAGAAGCGGCCATCGCGCTGAAGCCTGTGGGCTGAGGCTGGATGGATTGGGCTTGCGGTTGTTGGGCCGACGGCGGGGCCTGGGCAGGTTGCGATGAGAAGGAGGGCTGAGGCTGGAATTGCTGCTGCTGCTGCTGCGGCGGTTGCTGTTGCTGTTGCTGCTGATTAAACTGCTGCTGGTATTGCTGAGGAATCTGTGGCATCGGCGGGACACCCGTCTGGAAGGCCTGTTGCTGAGGAGGCTGGCCGGGAAAACCGGTATACTGTGGTTGAAGATTCTGGGGAGGCTGCTGTTGGGGCATCCCCGTCTGTTGCGGCTGCATGCCCTGCGCGCCCGGGAAACCCGTATACTGCTGGCTCAACGGGGCTTGACCGAAGCCCGTGGGCTGCGGTGCAAACGGTTGCTGTTGTTGTTGTTGTTGCTGACCTGGGCCGCCGGCGCCCATACCAAAGGAGCTGCCATATTGTTGCTGCGGACCGCCTGGACCGCCAGGCCGCATGGTGTTGCCGCCGAGGAACGAATGGGAATTGGAATACATGATGTAAAGCGACGCTGATAAAAGGGTAAGAAAGTAATCAGAAGGAGATGTTGCGTGGTGGAAGCGAGGAAGCTCCTCGAGTGTGAAAAGGAAGAGGCGGGAATTCCCAAAAAGTGCAGATGACGAAGCTCAGAATCGGGGACCAAGGGGCGTTGTACGTAGGGGAATCATGAAAGGCTCGGGGAAACCTAAAGCGCTAAGAATCGGGCTGTGCGCCAATTGACGATCCACATTCAGTGGAAGGGGAAGGGGGCGTTTAGTTGTATACCTACTAACGCACGGACCGATCAAATTATACTGCGAAATCAAGAGAAGCCCCCTATCAAGCAAGCGTCTAAGGCCACTCTACACACGAAGGGGTCACTGTCATCATCGTTAGCATCTTTGAAGTGCTGCAAATCATTACTTTTCGCTCCTCTATTACCATTATCACCAGCTACATCTATTCTTCAGCCTTTCCATTTATATCTCCGTCGTTGGAGTTTCATCTCGCACTCTCATGCTCTCCTCCGAGCATTTGAAGCACCGTGTCTGCTGCTTCTACAACACCTCTCACGAGAGCGCCCTACAATGCAAGTTCCAAGAACGTCCCTTGAAGGTTCCCAACCAACCCCCCCTTTTCGAATCATACGAAGGTAGTGTTTCTCATCCCAAGTACAGTCGCTAACTAAATCCCAGCTCTACTGGGCCGATGCCGTGGGGAAGAGGTCGGCGTTCTTCTTAGCCCACGCGCCCAGGTCCAACTTGGACATTGCCGACTTGAGAGCGCCAGAGAGGGCAAACTGGGTGTTAATACCGTCAACTCTGTGGGTCGAGTTAATGTTCTTGACCAGCACGATCTGGAAGCAGGTGGCAGAGCCTTGGCGAGAGGCGATAGTGGACCAGGCAAGGAAGAATTCCCAGACCTAATGACAGTAGTCAGCAGCGAGATCCACACAATTGATACATGCTTGAAAAAGCAACTTACGCGGAACCATCGCTTTCCATACTTGGCTTCGACCTTGTCACGGTTCGCCATCCAGTTTCTGTACCATTTCCAGAGGGTTGCGGAGTAGTGAACACCGATCGTGTCAATTCCCTTGACCTCGAAGCCAGCAGCCTCAAGCTTGTCGATGACGATCCCAAGGGGCGTCGATGCGTCGGCGCCAGGGAAGACATACTTGTTCATGAACAGTCCCCAGATGAGATCTTCATACTGCCAGTACTTGCGAAGACCAGCATATTGCAGGAAAAAAACGCCATCATCGTCGAGCATGTCATAAACCTGCTTGAAAAAAGCACCCAATTTGCGGATACCCACGTGCTCAGCCATCTCGAGACAGGTGATCTTCTTGTAGCCACCCTCAGGCACGGGAATATCTCTGTAATCCATGCAAAGAATCCTGCTCTGCTCCTCGGGCACATCTACGTCGCGCAGAGCCTTGTTACCCCACGCTGTTTGGTTACGGCCAAGGGTGATACCAGTAGCACGAGCACCGTAGTTGACACTGGCAAAGCGTGCGAGAGTACCCCAGCCGCAGCCAATGTCGAGCAAGGACTCGTCCTCTTGGAGATCAATCTTCTCACAGACGACGGCCAGCTTGTTGTCCTGGAGCTGCTCCAGAGTCTCCTCCGTGTTGACGTCAGAGATGAGGCCGGAGGTGTAGATCATACGGGGACCCAAGAACCAGCCGTAGAAGTCGTCACCGCGGTCGTAGTGGTCACGGACTTGTTCCTCATCTGCGCGTCGAGTTAGCTAAGCTACACGGAGATTAGGAGTGTTCTGTCGACTTGCCTTGGCTTCTGGAATGCATGATGACCTCCGGGATAAAGTTGAAGACGAAGTACTTGCAAAGATTGAGAGTGAAATGGAAGTTGGCCCAGTCATGTCTGTACTCCAACGTCTCGAGACAGTCACCATTGAAGTCGACATCGCCGTCAAAGTACTTCTCATAAAATGTCTCCATGGGAATCTTGCTCTTCCCATGGTATTTGAGCTGATCCTCACGCTTCTTGAAGGTGAGGTAGTGCTCGACGGGACGGCCCGGGTACTTGACCTTCTCGTTCTTTCGAGGACCAACAGCAGACGCAATTATCCAGAAAGAACCGAGGATGGGAATGGTCGTGAACAGGCCGAAGAAGATGGCGGTCTTCAGACCACCACCGACCTTCCATGAGAGCCACAGAGGGACACCAGCGATCAGAGACAGAAGAAAAATAGTAGAGAAGCTGTCGTTGCCGACCGAGTCGGCCGGAAGAGGGGCATTTTTAATGGCCGGGGACTGCGCGAAAGCACACAGATGTCAGCTCGAGAACACAATATTGAGAACCATGTAAACATAGCATTGGGCTTCCCAAGGGGAAACCTGTACTGGAGAGCATGACTCGAGTAGAAATGGGTGGGAAAAGACATACAGTCGTAGTTCGAACGCCACAGTCTGCTGGCTGCTCGAAGGTGGGAGTGGGAGCTTTGGGAGTCTCGACGAACTCGAACTCCGACTCGCTCCCGTTGACACTATGAGGCTTCGACATGTTGAAGAGCCGCTGCAAAAGGCGTGCTTTGCGAACTTCCCTTCTCTGTCGCGTCGTGAGAGGGAAAAGGGAAAATGCCCACCGCCTCCTCGCAGGTCGGGAGCCCTTTTTCATCCAATTCTAGCTTCTGAGTGGTCAAGAGGAGCTAGTGCCAGCTAACCCTGCCCACAGGTGCTAGGGGTCCCCGAAACCCACGCTAACCACGGCTTAACGATGTACCAGCCCCGGTTGCCCCGTCCTGACTGCGTGTGGCGGTTGGCGAACCCCCAGGCCAGTTATCCTCCAGTGACGCGGGCCACGCGGCTCCTGGATTATCTGTGGGTCCCCAAGATAGTGCCTATAGTGCACCTAACATTCCCCATAATGGCATTTCCCGGGTACACATATTAGCCTTGGGCCAATCGTTGAAATGGGGAAAAGTGCGTCGGCAGAACCCGTGTCTTTTTGCTTAACATGGGAAGTTTTCAATTTTAGGCGACATTCACTGTCTTCTCCTTCATTTTAGCCCTGGCTATTGAGAACAATTCCAATCCCACCGTACTGCTACGGTATCTATCTCCATGCCCCCCCAGACCTCAACAGACCGCCCTTTGTGCGGCGGAGCAGCTTCTAGTCCTCTTCTGATCTTAGGTAATCTCAACCCTTCGGTCTACTGTTGTGCTGTGACCAGGACGTTCACCTCATAGAACGCCAAATAGGGGCTCTCGAGAAATGCTAATCTGTCTCTATGGCTAGCCTAGAGAAAAACTCTCTTTTGAAAGCTTGGCACCGGCCTAAGAAGATTGCTTGGGCTCGGCTGAACCCTCATGGTTTACTAAGTCTTCCTTGTACGCTTTTAGTCTACGGACGAAATACCATCTGCGTATAAGGCTTGTCTTTGTTGTTCGTACTATTATTGATGTCGATCCGGGTAGCATATTTATCCCCGTTTCGTAGAGAACTGCAATCTGGAGATAGCACGATGTCCAGGTAGGGGGCATGGCTTTCGAATAGGAAGCCATAGCGGAGGAACCCGGAAAGGCGTAGTAGACTGAACGAACTCTAGAAGGGACAATGCAAATCAGCGGCATCAATATAGGTGCAATGTTCCAGAAGTGAGAACACCTGTGTTCGTAAAATTGAGGGTCCTAAACACCAGGGATGGGTCGACTTGGGCGCTGTCCAACAGTTTCCGTGTTCACGCCTGACCATTCGGCATGGCGCCGAGCGACTCTGTCCTTATCAGCACGGTGTTGGCATTTTTTATCACAAAACTATCCTACATACCTTCCGCTCCGTTGGTATGATGGGGCCAGGTATCGCTGCAAGGGGTGCCTATTCATTTGGAGACCCGCTAAAGAAGCTCTGGTCGTTCCCTCATATAATTACACGATGATTAGGTCCCTGGGGTACAGGTTGACGATGTCAGAGTTGAAGTTAATGGGAATAGCAAGTCGAGCTAGATGCCCGATACCACTAGATATGCCAAATTCGCAACGCCGGACAATGGCGAGATTTCCTGGCTCCACAAGACTTAGCATTTGTCGCCTTCATCACATTGGTCCGGGTTCTTCGTAACCGTGTAGTCAACGTCTATGGTGTCGATCGTGGGATCTATGACTCTCGCGATCGCGTCCCCGGTCCCGGTCCCGGTCTCCGTTCCTATGGACGTGGCTGTAGCTGTGTTTTTCGCGATCGCGCTCGTTCTTGTAGCTTTCAGGGCGCCTGTCTTCTCGACTCCGTCTCTCACTCTCCTTACTTGCTCGGTATTCGTTGAGACGCGGTCGCCGCTCACGATGGCCGTGCTTCTTGGCCATCTCGGCTTTCTTGAGTTCCTCATCTTCCTTGGCACCCAGGCCCATGAGATGTGGTCGCCGTACATGTTCCTTCGGCTTGGGCGCTCGTTCCTCACCTTTCCAACCCATTCCTCGAAGCATGGCAGCGCCAAACTCCCCGTCCGGGATTGCGTCATATTCTTCTATTGTGGATACCTCTGCCGCTTCCTCAAGTCCTCGTCGGTAGACATCCTGCTCTGAGATGCGCGGAGACTCTTCCCGCCCAGAGGCGTCCTTGATGACAAAGTCTCTTGCTGATTTACGCTTCTTCCCAAGGAGGGCGTCCATCGCCTCGCCCTCCACGTCATTGGGCTGCTTAGTCGCATCATTGTCGCGTTCGGTTTTTTGTTCTGGAAGGTTGTGCTTTTCCTCTGCGGCCTCATCGGAGTTCGTGGATATCTCAGCGCGTTCTTTCTTCGTCACTGTTAAGCCCCATTTAATCTGTTTATCCTGATCGGCGGGGTCCGTTTCCTTTGACGCTTGGTTTTCGGCCTGTGCCTGGACTTCATGAGGTAGGAGATTGTTGGTTTTCCGGGCTCTCGCTTCCGATTTCCAGTCACGATTCTTGTGGCCACTAATGACGAATGGTGCGGCTGCGCCCTGACCTTTTGAAACCTTGAGACCTCGTCTTTCGGCATCATTTTCTGCGCCGTTGGCTCCAAACGTAGTGACTACCTCATGCCTACCGCCTAACTCGTCATCCTCAGCGGAGTCTGAGTCGTGGTAGAAGGCATGCGACCGTTGACGTTTGCCTAAACTCGACGATGGTTTTGAGGAACTGTGGTTCTTCGGTACGTTTTTTGGCTTCGCGGTGGAAGAGTTGGCGCCGAATTTTATGGCGATTCGCGGTGCTTGAGCGGTTTCTTCAGGCATATCGGAAGTGGCGATGCCCGTCACAATCAACGAGAGAAAATGGTCGCGGGTGAGGAATGAAGGTAGCAACCTACATAATCCGGATGCTGTAGCCTGTAAGATGGACTGTTGCAACTGGTAGACAGCGCCACAATGCCATGTCCTATGATCAGAAGTCGGTACCCATTTTGATTATCGATAAGCGATTGGGGTATAGTGACCTGGGGACTTCCAAGTACAGGCAGTGGCTATATACGTACATACATATTATTATTAAGAAAGTCCGATGTGGAATTGAACTCTCCGCCGACACGAATCAAAATTATCAAGTGTATATCTTTAAATCATCATGCTCATTTGATGAAGGAAGCTTGATAAACCGTGAAATTTTAGGATCACTGAAGTATCGAGTACTTACTTTACCCGTACCACAGTCTGCTTATCGGACGATTTTATACAGCGGACCGACGCCTTATCTCAAAATCCAACAGCAAGTACCTGTTACATACAGCCTCTAGGGATAACATCGAATACGTGGAAGGCACTTTAGTGTGGCCTAGGACCCAGACGCACCTAACAGAAAAGCCTTGGAAGCCCCCTTTCCCCGCTAAATCAGACCTGATTCTGATGCTGTAACCTCCAATCTACGCTGTACTGGCGAATTCAGTGGAGGCAACCGCCCAATCTGTGCTAGATAGCGGAAAATACGCTCCTTCCCTCCACCACATGCGTGTTGTGTGCATGGACAACAAAATCAATCAAATCGGTGAAGACGCGAAACTTTCGACCAAACGGCGACTGTGTCATCAAACTTTCATCGAAAAGGGCCTGCATATCACATTTTTAAAACTTATTCAGGTTGGCAAATAAACAGAACATCCGTTTTCATGCAAAACGGATGTCGCTATTGTCGATGCCATGACTGAGGTCGTGCCTGTCGACCGCCAAAGACTTCTGGAATCTAAACGACAAGAATGGATGTGAGCATTTTATAGAGCAGATTATTCCGATAAAAATGATACCAAATTCGGGTGCTAACGGGTTGGCAGTTCAATTGCCCGGTCACGAAAGCGCAAACTCCGTGAATTATACGCGGTCGCAACCACTTTTGAGGGCATTCCAAAATGCAGCTTTGCGGACCCGGACGTGCCCATAACCGGCACTGGGGAACTTCAGTTTCTTGAAGCATCTGACCTCCCACAGTATGTTCTCTATGCCTATTGTAAAGCCTAGTTGCATGGTTTATTTTTGGCTTCTTCTGCGCATTTCGTCGTCGCACCGGTAGTGTTTTGAGATTGATTTGTGACTTACCATAGAGGTAGGAAATTAAATGAGTCGAGCATTCCTCCGCGTCCGAAATTTCGGTTTGATTTTCAACACCAACAACAACACCAACAACCACAACCACCAAACGGGGCTACGGAACAAAGTCAGACTCCTGTTCTGAAGTCTTCGGAGCAAGATGTCGAAACTTCGAAACGGCCCACGACTCTGCCACTGCCCGCTGCAGTGCAGCACGCGGGTTTCGAGGGTCCACCCGGTGCTGTTTCCCCAGGGCCAGCAATAGTTCCGGGTTTCGCAGCCGCGCCGAGGTCTTCCCAGTCACCTATGCCTTCTCAGCTGTCCCAGGAATCCACTCGACCGATACTATCGCCCTTGAATAACCAGCAGTCACAGCCCGAACCTTCGTCTTTGGCACAGGAGAAGCCTTCCAATGCAGCCCAGCACGATACTGCTGTTGGTTTGGCTCCCAATGTGCCTGGTCCATTGTATCCCCGACAGGCTCACCAAACTCCGGTCTATCAGTCGCAACCTGACGCTCGAAAAGGGGATGCACAAGAAGGACAACATATCGTGGGGGTGCAGACGGACATTGGGGCCCCTTCAGACCAGAGGTCTGAAACAACCGGTCCTTTGTCTCCGGTGCCTCTTCCGGATGCGTCGAGACCTGTTGACCCTTTGTCGTCCCCGGGGTCGACTCCCCGAACTGGAACGACGCCAGCAGTTATGGACACATCGGCCAATACTAGTCCGGACCATGAAGCTGTGCAGTTCGTTGTACCAGCCGAAAACGAGGGTGAAGATGGGAGACAGGACACTCAGCCCGAACCGGACCAACAAGCGCAAGGCGTCGTGCCAGGAAAGATCGCAGATACTGGACCTGCCATAGGTTCAGTCGAGGCCCAGCCTGCTGGCGTGACATTCAAGGCTGGTAGCGACGCCGTTGTCGGTCGGGTGGTGGAGACCAACTCCATGTCTTCTCCTAACATATCTGTGCCTACGAATCCGAGCACATCGGTTAGAAGCGTTGACAAGCCTGTTGCTACTCAGCGTACGGATATTCAGCCTCAAGCTCATGAGAGGCCGTCCTATGATCATAGCAATGATGTTTTCAGAGGACCGAATGGTTTGCATAGGGCCTTGCAGCCCCTACAATCACAAACAAGCACGGAGAACCCCCCGGCCGCTGGTGAGCAATCCACGCAGATTGCGAAAGCCTATCCTGTACCATTGACACCGTCCGTCGACCATCGTGAGGCATCGCAACAGATAGTGTCCACCCCCTCCCAGCCTCCTTCGGCAACCACTTTACAGACAGACCATCCGACACTAGATTCATCCGTCACCGGCCCCCGGCAGAAATCTGTAGCCGAAGTACTTGCGGAAAACCCAAAACCGCTACCAATGACTGTGTCGACCAATGGCGAGTCTCATTCTGGTCCAATAACACCAGTCTCGCAATCTTCGAAAACCCAGCCCCGGAGCCTTATCCGGAAGGCCAAGTCCAAGGGAAAGAGCAAAATGTCGACCGTCGTGTTCGGAAAGCCATCCAGAAGTACTTCAGATTCCACGAAATCCTTGGTTCAGAGCCGTTCAAAAACGAGCGACGACTACTTCACTCCACTCTTCATCCACGGTTTCACGGTAAACTCAAAATGGATGAAACCGTTGGACCAGATCTTACATCACGCACACAAGACGATTTCGACCCCCGATTCTTATACCCCGATATTCGACCATCAAGCTTGCCGTGTCTTGCGGTCGGTTTACAACCTTCAGCAGCACAACAAGTGGTCTCTACGGCAGCCGAAGCGCTGGCCGGAGCCGACGCGCCAACCTTCTCATTGGGACCAGGTGCTCAAGGAAATGAAATGGATGAGGACGGATTTTCGCGAAGAACGCAAGTGGAAGATGGCAGCTGCTCGCAATTTGGCCAACGCCTGTGCTGAATGGTATCATGCATCGGCGGAAGATCGCAAAGCTCTCCAGGTGAATGCCATTTCACCTCCAATATCGAACGGCGATGACATTTCGATGGTGGAGGGGCCCCCGACACAAGATCCGGAAAGCCAGCCGACGCCTGAGCTCATCCCGTCCGGAGAGTCTGATTCACCGATGGACCTGGAAGAGGAACCTCCGAATAACCTGCTTGACACGGTCGCTCCATCCGCGATTTTTGCATTGCAGGATGATGACATAGTCTTCGCACTTCACCAGTCACCCACCACTGATCGGCTTCTGGAAGAACTGCCCATGTATGGGTCTCCCTTAACGGTACTGAAGTCTGATATCATCGCACCTGACTATGACCCCGACGCTTCCTGGCGGAGGCCGGCGTTGCCACTCAGTAAATACGTTGAGGGCGAGATGGAATTGGCTCCTACGCAACCACCAAGCAAAAGGAGTCGGTATCACTATGCGCAAGAGGAAGATGAGGATGAGGACGAGGTTATTTTTGGTGGTAACGGGGGCAAGCAGCCACAGGTTGAGCCAGAGAATACCGATGTAGCCTTGTTCAGACCGGAGAATAAGATGATCAGAGATCGACTCCACGCTGGGCATCAATTCCGCCCACCCAACGAGTATACGATGCCATTCCAGACATTTTACGAGTGCCGCAGTTATTCGCAATGGACTCAATCCGAGGACGACGAGCTGAGGAGTCTTGTACGTGAGTATTCGTATAACTGGTCACTAATTTCCAGCATGCTCGCCAGTAAATCGATGTTCGTGTCCGGTGCCGAGAGGAGGACCCCTTGGGAGTGTTTTGAACGATGGGTTATGTTGGAGGGCCTTCCAAATGACATGCAGAAGACGCAATACTTCAAGCTATGGCAAAGTAGAATTGAGGCAGCTCAGCAGACTATCCGCCAGCAGAACCAGAGCGCAGCACAACAGCACGCCCAGCAACAGCAACAAGCCGGAGCGAACGGACCTACGACCCCCATCCCCAGAAGGCGCCCATCTCTACCCCTGAGGGTTGAGCGGCGACGTAACCAGAAGCACCTAACCATGATTGACGCGATGAGAAAGCTCGCGAAGAAGCGGGAGACGGCGATTCACAAGCAACAACAAGCCGCGCAACTCGCCGCCATGAGGAAGCAAAGCGAGGCTTCACAGCCCAAAGTCACGACAAAGACGCCGAGGGAATATAGCATCATGCGCTGGGAGAGGGACCAAGCAATGGCCGAGAGATTGGCAGAGAGGATGAATCAGCACCGACAACACCAGGAGAACCAGCGCAAAGTACGAAATACTACACATATTGCATCGAGCACTGCTAACGCTAAGCAACAGGCTGTGCTGCAGGCCAGGGCGCAACAAGCCCAGGCTGCTCAGATGGCGGCTTCCCAGACCGCGGCTCAACAACGCCCACAGAATAACCCTCAGATGGCAGCCTCTCATCCTCACGCAGCTATGGCTCGTGCCAACGCTCCTAACCAGATCGCGGTAAACAGCCAGGCGCGGCCACGGATGCCAATGCACCCCACGCCGAACGGTACCGGGTCTCCGGGTCATGTCGCCGGTGGTCTCGTACCGCCGATGCAGATGAACGGATCTCCTCAGATGCAAATGCCTGTAGTCAACAGCCAGTCGCAGATGGCCATGCCCAACGGCCAGCAAGCAGACGTCCGGCTCTTAATGCAGGCCCAACGCATCCAGGAGCAACAACGACAGTCGGTGCAAATGCGACAGCAACAGGCCCACCAGGGTTCGCCCGGGGGGACTCCGATGCAGAACTCTCCTCAGGCCATGCGTGCCGCTCTCGGCGGACTCAACCAGAAGAACTATCTCAACAACGCCCAAGCGCAGGCGATGTTGTCTTCCATGAACGGCGCGAACGGGTCGGGCATGTCGACCCCGCCCGGATCAAGCTTCCCTTTGTCGGCTGGGCAGTCGGCGTCACCGCCTCCCAACGCGACGCTGTCCCAACAACCTCATCAGACGTACGTGTCGCAACTCCAACACATCGAGAACCAGATCAGGTCAAGCAATCCGAATGCTCCACAGGACGCGGTGCGATCAATGGCACGGCAGCTCTTGCAGAACCGGCACAATAATATTGCGCAGTCCGCGATGAACGCGGCGGCTGGGGGACAAGGGCAGACGGCTGTGGCTAATGGCCCACACCAATATGTAAGTAGCAAATCTACCCCTCTTGCTATTCATAAATAAATATTTACAAACCAGGCCCAACTCCTTCGTCAACAGCAACAGCAACAAGCCGCCGCCGCCGCCGCCGCGGCTGCTCAAACCGCTCAAGGGGTTCCGAGGCACACGAGCAGTAGTGCTACCCCAACGTCCGCACCCCCTGTTCCTAAGTGACAAGGGTGGAATAAAAAGACGCCGAGTTGTACTGCAAGGTTTGCTTCGGAGGTTTATAAAATGGGTCGTTCGAAAGAATTCATTAGCTTGTGCTTGTTAGAGTAGAGGACCTGGGACGGAAACCATGGGAGGGTTGGTATGCACGGTCGCGGACCACAGCACATGTCGGTTCACTTATTCCTGGAACCGGTAGAGTAAAAGGGTGCACGAGATAAACGACAAGCGGACGACACTGTAAATACACTTTTGGGCAACCACCCAGGCGACGATTTGATGCGTCATATACCCTGCTGAATATAATACGTAAAAGACGCCTTTATATCGTCCGGCGAAACTAAGTCCCAGTATACGGAATATTGATACCAAATAGCTCCGGCCCTATGGGGAAAGGGCCGATTAATTAGGATTAAAAATCTATCGATACATTGTATTAATGTAGGCCGAGTCGAGAAATCACGACGTAGAAACTTGGAGTTCGGAACGGAGCTATAAGAGACTTTACACCGACAGTCTCCACTTTATTTTTTCTCGTTCTGCGTAAAAGTTGTTGTCTGATCGTACAATTCAGTCCACCAGCATGGATCTCCTTTCCCGGCGAAACCCGTAACAGCAATTTTCTGTAAGAGATCACAAGACGTCAGATTGCAGTTTGGTCAGTTACAATGGGTAAACGAAAACGTACGGAAGTCTCCAACGAGACTGCGGCACTGGGGCCGAGCAACACGAAGAAAGCCAAAGCAGCAACACCCAGACCTCAAGAAAACGGGAAGCCGACATCATCATCATTAACCCAGCCCGTCACCATTCAGATCGTCACGGGCTCCTACGACAGAATCCTACACGGGATGACGGCCACGATAACGCCGGACGAGAAGGTCGAGTTCGCCGACACGTTTCTCTTCAACGCGCACACCTCGGCGATACGGTGCCTGGCGCTCTCGCCGCCGTCGGCCCCGGAGCCCGGCCGCGCGCAGAAGGTCATGCTGGCGTCGGGAAGCAGCGACGAGCGCATCAATGTGTACAATATCTCAGCACACCCGCCATCGTCGTCCTCGAAAAAGGACGGGGCCGGCGGTTTGAACGACGTGCTGTCGTCGGTGGCGCCGCGGCGGATCCTCGAGAACCCCAAGAACCGCGAGCTCGGCACGCTGCTGCACCACTCGGCGTCGGTGACGCGGCTCGCGTTCCCCGCGCGCTCGAAGCTGCTGTCGGCGGCCGAGGACTCGACGGTGGCGGTGGCGCGCACGCGCGACTGGGCCGTGCTCAGCAGCATCCGGACGCCGGTCCCGAAGCCGCTGGGCCGGCCGAGCGGCGACACGGCTGCGCTCGGCGCCGCGCCCAAGGGGGTCAACGACTTCGCCGTGCACCCGAGCATGAAGCTCATGATCACGGTGGGCCGCGGCGAGCGCTGCATGCGCCTGTGGAACCTCATGACGGCGCGGAAGGCCGGCGTGCTCAACTTCGGCCGCGACGTGCTGCGCCAGGTCGGCGAGGGCGGGCGCGGCGCGCTCGGCGAGGGTCGCCGCGTCGTCTGGGGCCGGGCCGACGGCGGGGACGACGAGTTCTGCGTCGTCTTCGACCGCGACCTGCTCGTCTTCGGCATGGACAGCACGCCCAAGTGCCGCGTCATGCCCGACCACCGGAACAAGGTGCACGAGGTCTGCTACGTCCCCACGGACAGTGAGGGGGACGCGTCGCTGCTGGCCGTATCGACGGAGGACGGGCGGATCATGTTCTTCTCAACGAAGAGCGAGGACTTGACAGCGGCACCAGCGGAAACTCCAAAGTCGAGCCAGCCGAGTAAGGATGGCAAAACCGACAACAACAAGAAGGCGGAATCATCATCATCACAATCACAGTCACTACCAGTCGCGAAGTTCGTCGCCTACCTAGGCGGGAAGGAGGCCGGCGTCACGGGACGGATCAAGGACTTCACCGTCCTCAGGACGGCCGCCGAGGAGGGCGGCGGCGGGGAGCGTCTCATCATCCCCACGGGCAGCAGCGACGGCAAGGTCCGAGTGTTTTCGCTGGCCGTCGACGAGCTGAACGAGGCGGCGGCGCGGAAGGGCAAGGACAGGGACGAGGAGGCGAGGAGGGTCGGCAGGCTGCTGGGCACCTACGACACGTCGAACAGGATCACGTGCCTCGAGGCTTTCGTCATGATACCCAGACCCGAGGGCGTGGAGGACAGCGAGGACGAGGACGGGGACGACGGCTTCGAGGATGTTTCTTCCGAGGACGACGATGATGACGAGGACGATGAATAATGAGGGTGTTGGGATATTGGACCGTTTACTACTAGCACTATTGTAAAGCTAGGTCCAGTATGAGAGAGACTAAACCAGAGAAAATCTGTGATCTCGACTTTTGATCCCCCGCCTAATCTCGTGAACAGAGTGTCCCCCCCTCCCCCCGTTCCTTATTATCTCTCGTAAACGTCTTCCGTTCACCACCGGATAGTACGTCAAGACAACTGTCCTAAACCACCTGCAAAAGCTCCGCATATCCAATTCGGTACAGTACAGTCTCGCACGTCCTGTTGAAACCTCCAACAACGGGAACCCGAGGATCCCAAGACCTGCTTTACAACGAGGGCAAGTCCCTACGTGGCAGACGCAAGAGAGGCCAGGGAACAAATCATATCCACACACTCATTTCGGACCAACGCCCCCACCCCCTTCCTTCCATGCATGCAACCCGCATCGCCGAATACGCTTACGGTACGGCGAGAAAAAAGACTCTCAAGATGGTATTTTATCTATAGTCCCGAAATTCCGTTCCCGTTTCCATTTCCTGAATTCCCCCATTCAATCCCCGTCCACATGCCGCACCCAAGGCGTAGGTAGCCTGTCAGGCAGTGCCGTGCCGATTTGAACAGGCCCACCCATAATGCATGACCATCCCATCCTTTCCTGTACGCCTGCCTGTCCGCCCGCCCTTCCGTTTCGCAACAGAGATGTCCCGGTGGGTATTGCGAAATCACAGAAACAAGATAAAACCGACGCCGTTGCCCATTTATTTCACCAGACGTGATTCCCCGCACATTTTCCTTCGGATGATAGGGTAGATACCTTCACGCTAGTATCTATCCACCTCAACATCGCAAGCAGCTCTAGATCATAGACCAAATCTCTTTTTCATATATCACACGATACCCCATCCCTGGGGAAAACAATTCACCGCCCCCCCTTGGCGCCGGACCCCGAGGAGGCCGAGCTCCGGCGCTGACCGGACATGCCGAGCGCCAACCAGCGGCCGACGTTGCCAAAGCAGACGACGCAGCAGAAGAGGATGCTGAGCATCCAGACGGCGGACTCGAGGGCGTGGTTGTGGGCGCCACCGAGGCCGCCGAGCAGGGTCAGCAGGGGGTAGTAGTCGACGCCGCTGCCGAGGTGCGGTAAGGAACCATTAAACCTCTGGTGCACTGCGGCGAGCTCTGCTGCCGTCGGTGAGGCCGTCGACGTTGAGGCCGAGGGCAAGAGGTATGCCCAGGGCCCGAAAGCTGCGAGCACGGGGACTGTGAGCAGCGCGGAGCCCGCGAGCCCCACGGCGGTCGCCATAAGGAGACCCGGCACGGACCGGTCGATCAGGTACCAGAGGGCGGGGTTCACGAGGGCGAGGGTCGCCGACACCTGGAGGGTGGAGTCCCAGGAGAGTTTGCGCTGTTTGGTCGGTTGGTTAGCTAGTGGTGGCACCCGAAGTTTTCCCCGTAGCTACGTAGTTTACAACAGGCCTTTAGAAAAAGAGGGGGGAGGGGAGGAAAAGGAAATAGATGAATTTATATAATCTAGTTTTGTTTTAAACCCAGGATAATCTTATTACGTAAAAATAAATACGACCGGCATAAATTTTATTTGAGCCGATGAA